>CAAKHG010019621.1:6785-21143 GCA_901007715.1 Dactylopterus volitans
AAATCCTGCAGGTAGGGGGAAATGGGGAGAAATTTAAGGAGCCAGAGCTCCCGGCCCCCCCCCCCCCCCCCTCCTCGCCCGCCCGCCCTCCCCCGGCTGTGCCTCCAATTGATTCCCGTTCTGGTCTTTGGCAGCAGCCATTCTTTTCCTAACCGCACCATTGTGTTTTTAATTATTTGAGGTCACCGCATGGGTACAACCTTTTTTTTTTTTTCTTCTTCTTCTTCTTCCCCTCCCGCCGCAATATAAAAGCAGCGAGCGGTAATAAGATTGTGGGGTAAGTCCGCGAGATTCGGGCCGGCGGGACTGCAGTCTGAGGCCCGCATCGGGGGGGCGGGGGGTTAGACCGGAAGAAAATAACCAGCCCTTAATTGTTAGTCTATAACTTTATGATTCGGTGTTACACTTCTTTATAAAGCATTTGTTGTGAATTTACTTTTTCTGCTTACCCTCCGGGATCCACCGCGGCCCGGCGGCGCATTTTCGCCGAACCGCTCGACCCCGCGCCGGGGATTTAGCTCCCGCGCCCGCCGCTTTGGCATTTTCCAATCTGAGCGCAATTAACATTTACAACGATAGTCTTATCTATGTGCCGTAAAGTCAAGATAATGAGAGGTTACCTTCGCCCTGGTGTTTGTTATTTACGTACTTCCTGCCCACAAACGGAGCAGAGGCCCCCCCGCCCCACCGCCGGCGCCGACACACTGGAAAGAAAGTCATCTCTCCTGGACAGACCTAAACTGGGCCAGGAACTTGCAGCGCAAATGTACTCTATTACAACCCCGAGACATACGTCTGCGCATGTTCTCCTTCGTCCAGGTCGTAGTTATCTCAAGGAATTGAATCAGGTCAGATTTGGTTATGTGTCTGGAAGACGTTTCGCCCCCGTGTCCAAGATGGGCTTCATCTTCATTATGAGCCCTGTAAAATAATGAACTATTCCCATCTCAGACTAGCCGGCTCCGGTCCTGGGAACGGCATGGACTGATGAGGCCCAAAACATCCTCCAGACACATGACCCGAGTCCAGTTGACCTGGTTCAATTCCTTGAGTTTTAATGTCACCAAGGCTCAAAGTTCCCTTTGTTGCCATTCGGCAAAAACATCGACGATGCAGAGTAGAGAAAAAAAATGACGCGCCGGATGATAAAATGGCGTCTTTTATCGCTCGTTTCCAAAAGGGAACTCCTTAGGGGCGCATATCTTGACCAAGGCCTATGTAATGGTTCTGGAGGACCATTTAAAACCCGATGACAAAATGGCACCCAGAGATCACAGACCTCCGCCAATGTCGGCATCGGCAAGTGCTGTTAGTACCCGGGGTGCTACTGTTTGCACCATGTGACACCCTTCCGCCAAGTTCGGAGAGATTAGCGCAATCACGCAAACAAATAACTGGAGGAGAACCTTTGTGGCGGTGGAAACGCAACGTTCCCGGTCCCGAGGTTCTACTCCAGCTTAGAGAACCATCCGCGCGGCCCTGCCAGGGGAAGCCTGGGCGGCTGCACCCAAGTGATTATCCGTCGCCATCCGTCACGTCAGCCGCGCAATGAATCTGTTTGCCTTAACACTAAAGTTGGCCGCAGTCAAGGAAGCGCATAAAGCACCGGACCACTTCGGACCAGATCCTGATCGCGAGTTGACAGCGCCGGATCTTGCCACACCCCCTCACACCGGCGGCCGCTTCCTTGTTGCCGCGGCGCCGCGTAGGCCGACGCCGTTCGGCGCGGGCGGCCCGAAGCGGATACACTCCACGCGCAGACCGACTCAAAGGGGACTCAGTGTGCGGGCTGGAAGCGGGCAGGAGAGTACCCGAGCGACTGCCAAAGCGGGGCTTGTATTACAGGGATCCCAGGATATCAGACACCAGGCGGCCTGTGCTCCCTCCAGGCAGGGCCGCGCCTGGCAGCTGGCCCGCAGCCCAGATAGCTATAATCAGCTCCATTACCTGTAGCACCGACTCCCATTTAGGAGCCCTCATCATGGAGCCATTCTGCGGGGATGCGGGACGCCGTGCAGGTTTTTTTTTTTTCCGGGCGGAATTCAAATGCATCCTCGTGGTACACGGAATACACTGTACACACACAGGGGCGCGCTTTGCATGCTAGCGTGCGGCGGACCGTGGTGGGGATGGGAGAGGGGTGTTTTCTGGGCGTTCTGTGTCTTGGCGCGAGGCGTTTGTTTTAGCTTCTCGCTCGGTGAAAGGATAGATTAAGAATATACTCTGTTTAAGGTGGGAATGGAAGGGTGGGTGTGTGTGTGTGTGTGTGTGTGTGTGTTTGGGGGGAGGTGGGGGGTGGGAATCAGCTGTCTCCTGACAAGTACATTGTAGCTCGCAGTTTTCTGTCCAGAATACAAAGAGACATTTATCACTGCAGCTGGGGTAAGGGAGGAAGAGAGTGGAGGAAGGAGGGTGAGGGGTTCTCCAGAGCTGCAGCAATGTGCATTTTTTTTTTTTAACCCCAATTACATCCTTTCTGTCGTGGGGGCGGGGGTAAAAAAAAAAAAAAATACTATACCTCCACCCTCTTAAAAACGTTTGAGATTCCCAGCGTTCTTCCTTCCCCTTTCATTCCTTTGTCTATGCTGATGCATCTCATTCCTGTTTTTTCTTTTTTAAATTTCTTCTTTATTTTTTTTATTTTTTTTATTTTTCATATCTTGGCTCTCGTCACCTTGTTTCCGCCGACAGCGCTATACAGCTCAGATGGAACATATAGCAGGAATATGTAAAGATCGGCGTCCTCTTCAGTTGTTGCAACAAAAGGTTATTACCTCAGGCATACTGCTCTAATATTTCCATATTTTGCTCTCCTCATGTATATTCAGCGAGACGATTTATTCTCCTGCATTTTATAGCCGTCGAAACGCAGGGGTTGTTTTTTTTTTTTTTTTTCCCCGCTCCTTCTCCGTCTCTGAGACCCTGCTTATGCTGTGCAGCAGCAGCGTGGCGGAGGAGTGGGCTCTTTGGATTTTCCCTGCCGAGCAGAAGTTGAGCGGAGGTTAAAGAGAAGTCATCCAAATCGCGTCTGTCATTACAATCCTTCATTCCCCAATTAGTGTCAGTGTTTGCGCCGCTGTCCCCCGGATGACCTTGGGGGCCTTGAACTCGCTATGTTGTAATTCGGCATTTTGAGTGGATATCAACAGTGAGCAGCTGCTGGCGTCCCACACGATAAACAATTGATGAGAGTGTGAAGGTGCTGCGGCAGAGCGAAGGAAGCCGCAGGGGTACATGTTGACCCAAGGAAGCCCCCCCCCCCCACCTTTTCTTTTGGCGCTTCACCACTACATGGTACCACCTCTACTCTACTCTACTCACCTTTGGTATCGGGTACTTTTTTGAAGGTCGTTTTCCACTGGAAGATTTCCATCAGGAGACAAAAAAGACAAATGTGATACTTCCAAATTGAAGACAAATGGCGCTTTTCCACCACATAGCATTGGCTCTACTCTACCCTACTCACCTTTGGTATCGGGCACTTTTTTTGAAGGTCGTTTTCCATTGGAAGACTTCCAATAGGAAAAAAACCACAAATATCAAATCCTAAATTGAAGGCAAATAGTGCCACATGGAACCGTCTCTACCCTACTCTACTCTACTCACCTTTGGTATCGGGCACTTTTTTGAAGGTCGTTTTGCATTGGAAGATTGCCATCAGGAGACAAAAAAGACAAATGTCATACTTCTAAACTGAAGACAAATGGCACTTTTCCACTATATAACAATGGCTCTACTCTACCCTACTCTACTCTACTTACCTTTGGTATCGGGTACTTTTTTGAAGGTCGTTTTCCACTTGATGATTTCCATCAGAAGACAAAAAAGACAAATATCACACTTCTCAACTGAAGACAAATGGCGCTTTTCCACTACATAGCATTGGCTCTACTGTACTCTGCTCACCTTTGGCATACTTTTCTGGGAGTCATTTTCCATTGGACGATGGTACCGCTTCGGTGTGACTGCCCGTCTCTGGCAACGCCAAAGTCAAAAAATGAAAACTGTGGCCGCTACAATAGTTTGGCCGTTTAAAAATGGTGGATTCGTGCTGTTCGAACGTGCTGCCATGACGAGATGGCGCTGTGGTGATCCTCTCTGGCCAATCACTGGTCCGCTGTGTTTTCACGTCACCTTTTAGTACCACATAGTACCTGGTAGGCCTTTTTTTGGAACCCCAGGGAAGCAGGTTAGAGCCTCACAGTCTTTGAACCCCGTTTCTCCTTTTAGGATTAATGCTGTGCTGGATGATAATCGGAACTGTTATGTGCACAAGTGGAGCACCACCCAGTTTTGCCGGTTCTTTTCCGAGTCGTCGCGCCAAACAAGCGCCCAACTGAGGTCGCAACTAACATGCCTGCGTTCAGCCCGCTCGTGCGCGAGAAAGGTCAGCGGCGCAGCAGGAAGCGGGGCGGCGTTCCGGCGCTGTGGCGTGGCTCGCGGTGGTCTATAATCAAATTAAGTAAATTCATCAACATTAAATCATTATTCACAAGGGCCTTATGTTTTCCTGTTTTTTTCTTTTTTTTCCCTCCTTTCCCAACTGTACTGCTGCTAATGCGATGTTTCCTTTAGGCTAACAGGAATCTTTTCATGAGCATTAACATAATTATCATATCATATTAATACATTACGTGAAATCAGGTTAGAGTGAAACATGTAAATACATACAGTCACGGGGGTGTTTACACAATTACACATAGTAAGCAAAAGAAGAGGGGGAAAAAAAACAACAACAACAACTTTTGGTGCATTCCAGGGGGGAGGGTTTATGCTCGTTCCTTTTATGTACAATTGACTGAGGGACTCCATCTAGCCCACTCAATGCATGCATCTTGTCAGCCAAATGTGGCTTTTCAAAGCTCGCTCTCCCCTGCCTCCTTAAAGGGGGAGGGGGGATAAAAGGTAATGGGAGAGGTCGGCTGTAAAGTTTAATGGCAGACAGGAAAGTCTCCGAATGGCTCTCTTTTTTAATGATATGCCTGTTCTCATGCAGGCCTCGTTAAGGATGAGGCCAGAATGGATGCGGAGCACTGCCCCGCCCCCAACCCCCTCGCCACCCCCCTCCGACTCCTACCACCCACCCACCCTCTCAAACATCTGGGATCTGCAGTGGGGGTCTCTTTTGTGCGGCGCGTTCTTTCAGCTCGCATTAGCATCAGAAAATAAATAAGGCGAGCAAGCGGGCCGCGACCCCTTACATCCACCGCCCCCCCCCCTCCCCCCGCCCTCCGCTGCACTCGCCATAGGTTCAGCCGGCTTGCATTTGCAGCTTAATGCCGATGGTGTTTGGCGTTACCACGGGGCCGGTTGGTCCCCCGGCCGTCTCCAGGGAGGAAGGAACCCAGGAATTGGGGGGGGTGGTGGAAGAGTGAGGGAATTGGATCTTTGACACCTGTCACTTCCACTCGGCTGCACCTTGCTCCCTTGCCACACATAAGGACTTTTCATGTCACAGCTCAGCATGTTATCATGAGTGGGCACGGGGGCCTGAGAAATCCAATTACTTCCACTGTGTCAGACCCCTGCCATCATTCTAATGTATGCTGCAGCCGTGTTCCCGGGATCACGGAGGATGTGCTTATTAGTTCTTCCCTTTTGCTTCCGACCGGTCTTACACCTCCGTCTGACTCTGCGTGCCTCCCCGCTCTCGCTGCAGCCCCCCGTTTTTTTGAAGGACTGGCTCGCCCCGGCAGCAGTCCTCCTCTGCAGCGCGGCTGCAGGCGGGCAGGCGGCGAACGCCACGGACGCCGATTCCTGACTGTCTGGCGTTAAACGGTTTCACGGCGCAGGCCTCACTTTGGAGGATAATGGACAGGCCAAAGATGCCAAAAACCGTGGCCTTATGTGACAAGGGAGTAATGAGCGTGAGGGGGGAAAAAGAAAAAAGGCCTCCCGTCTTACTTATCCACTGCCCAGTAGGTATAAATCTAATGCATCTGCACGCAGCATGACCCTCGTCGTGTTTTTCCCCTCATGCGTTTTATTTGCAGCTCTTCCCCGAGACACACTGTCAGTCCGGTTTAGCGGGGAACGGGGGACCTGTCTCTTCAAACCAGAACCGCCGCCTCGACGCGTTCCCACAACCCTCCTCTGCTGTGCGCCGCACTCTCCCGCGCTATGAGCTTAACCTGCCGCTCATTCTTCACGCCGCCACACTCAGCTTGTTAAAATGTCCAACTTCCCGGAGGTTGTTAAAAATTATCTGGGAAAAAGAAGAGAGAGAAAGAGAGAGAGAGGGGAAAAAAGAGAGAGATGACTGGATTTTGTTTTAAAGCTGGGGGAGAGAAAGAAAAAGTCATGAGACGGAGGGAAGTGAGATATGGAGTGGGAGCCATGCTGGTGCTTTTGTGACAAGATGAAGTGGAATATAAAACACATAGTCCTGCCTGACACAAAGTGAATGTGACTGCATGAGAAGGCACATTATATTAATTATGTAAGGCCTCTCTTTTGAGGCAGGTCTCCAGCTCACAGAGAGAGAGAGAGAGAGAAGGAGTGAGAGAGAGAGAAATTGCTAAGTTATTGGTTTGCTGGCCCGGCGTGCGTTCACCCAGGTTTTCGGGGTTAGGCATTAATGGCTGAACAGCACTTGAGAGTTGAACGATAAAGAAAAGAGCGAAAAAAGGAAGGGGGGGGAAAAAAAGAAATTAACACTAGATGGTTCATGTAAGTTATGATGATGTAACTATGATTAGCTGTATTTTGACTGCAAAAAAAAAAAGAAAGAAAAGTATCGAATAGAAATAATGGAGGGAGATGGGGGGTTGTGCAGTGTCTTTAATTGCTTTCCTAATTGTTTAAAAGTCTTGTTTGTTGGGGAGAAGCTCGGTGCCGCGCAGAAGCATCATTTTTCTGTCGCCAGGTATCATATTTCCTCCGTATTTTCTCCCATTAGAGCTGCTGAAAACCGGCGCAGTCAGTGAGTCATCAGAGATTCGGTTTAGGAATTTGATTAAGGGTCCTGAGTGAGGCACTAGACATTAGCTACCCCCCCCCACCCACCATCCTCCAATGTTCTCATCAATGATCACAGTTCACATTGCTGCCGCTAACCCCCCCGCTTCACCCTCCCCACAAGCCAAAAACCCTCTTCCTCCTCATCCCCCACCGCCGCCGCCACCCCGATTGCTTTCATCTACATCCCAACCCCATTCGCAGATGTAATTTAAAAGTCTGTTTCTGTCCCCCTTGCTTCTCTCAGACTCAAGGGTTTAGGAGCAAATTAGCTTGCTAGCTCGGTCAAGCTTAAACACAGAAATGCCGCATTTGCTCCAGTATATTTAAAGACGTCCTCCGCTGACGTGTCGCGCAGGAAAGCGAGCCAGGCTCACGGAGGCTGGCAGGCAGGCTGGCAGTGCTGGCAAGGTGGCAGTGGGCAGGTTTTTGCGGCCGGGGGCTGCCAGCGGGCCCCGCTGTGCCGAGTTTTGGTAGTGCACGGCGCCGCTGATGTGGACCTGGCGCGCCGGAACACAGGTTCATTTGTAGCTCGCCATTAGGAGCGTTTTCCCCCCGAAGCCGGGAACTGACGAGGGTGACATTTGCCGCGTCTCCGCGGTGATGCGCAGAGCCCCAACCCCTCTCCACCTCCCTCCCCCCAGAACGACCACCTTGAACAAATACCGAGACAAAGCCGGAAAGTAGATGGAGAGTCGCCGAATAAGATTTAGGACTTATTTTTCATTTTGGTCTGACATTTATTTACCTGGATTGTTTGTCTGGGTCTCGCCGCCGCCGCACTTTTTTTTATGAAACCATGAAAGCAAAAGTGAAACAGTCAAGGATGCTCGGCGCTCCCGGCCTGAATTAAGTTATTTCCCGGGATTACGCACGACCGACATTTATCACGCGTTTATTATCGTTTGAGCGCCGGTCTGAGACTCCATGAGGCCGACAAAGGACTTAAAAAGGTGACAAAGAACTCAAAAGTTTTTAAAGTAACCTTGTTGTTGTGGGCGCCGGTAACATTTAAGCACCAGATAAAATTGCCATTTACCTCCATTTGCCGTCAAAAACTCACCGCAAATAGGCTACATCAAATTATATGATCATGCTGATTGCAATTTTCATTTTCGTTTTGACTTAAATTGCATTAATTTTTCTCTCCCTCTCTCTCCTTCTTTTTTTGAAATAATTATCGCTCTAAAACACTTCTAATCCAAAGATTAATTTCCTCAGATGGAATTTGTCACCGAATTACACCCCTGATTAGTTTTTCTCAGAAATGATATGTATGGCCTCAAAATGATCCGCTTATTATCACAAAATTATTGGAATGATTTGTGGGCCCAATTAGAGTAAAACGGCGTTTATCGTCGTCTTGCAGGGGGAGAAAAAGTACCTTTTGGAGGTTAATTTCGGAATGCGGCTAACGCGCTTCAACTTTGGTGTTTGAAACTGAGCAAACACAAAAATCGTTTCAATCTTTTTGATAACCGGCCGAGAGTGACAGGACCCTCGGACGCTTTCCGACGTCAAAATATCCCCTACGACGGCTGAAATGTGCTCGCTTCACTGCTGCCGGAGTTCTATTTTCGTCGTGATGGCCTGAAAAAAAAGAAAAAAAAAAAGTTTGGCTCCTGCACATATATATTTCATGTCCGCCTCCCTGTCTCTGCTTTTGACGTCTGTTTTCGGCGCATGCATTATCTGCGCGGCGAAGCGTGCGCTCGGAGTTCGGTTATGTCACTGACAGACTCAGTTTATTATTCTAAGTGTCTGACAACGTTACAGGATTATGGGTACTGATGCCAGATCCGCACAATAGCTAACAACATTAAGCTTCCTTGGCTGTGTCTGCTGCGAGTCTCTTGGAACCACGTTTTCTTGGGGGAGAAAAGTTTAGCTGTTCCTTTAGAGATGAAAGTGCGACGGTGGAGGATTTCCTCACTTGTTCGTCCTGGGGAGGGAAAAAAAAAACAAAAAACCAAAAAAGGTGTTTTTTAAGTGCCGGTGTAGCGGCATTAGCGTTTTCTTCCATGTGCGGCTAGCATTAGCAAGACTAGCCAAAAAGCCAGCCGGTCCCTAGTCACCAAATCAAAGTGTGGCTCGTGATTTCAATGAACCGCAAATCATTTATTTAAATCTTTTAGATAACACCCGAAGCCGCCTTTATGCAATCCGAACCCGCCGGGCGGCGGCCTCGTGTTTACACTTTCAGCAACAAGCTCCCATCACGTCTCCTCCCGCGAGACCTCCGTTACATGTAGACACTCGTCCATCTCCGTGGGGCCTCCTTCATGCGGCCTTGTCGGACGTTCATAATAACAATCTGCAGCGGGCAAAAACAAGCTCTTAAAAGTGGACCGACTTTCGCCGCGGACAATTGCCCCTCGCGGATGACGGTTATAACTCTCTTCCTCGGTAATTGGAGGGCTGCAGTCGTTGTTCCTTTTGATTGTTTAAACTCAAACGCGTGAGAAAGAGAGAAAAAAAAACCCCACAGAGCCCATGTTGGAAACCGCCGAGATTCTCCTTTAATGACCAAATGACTCCTGTTATATAAGATCAGCTAACACAAGATAAGATGAAACCTTATTGATCCCACAAAGGGGCAAAAAGTGCATGCATGCAGAAAGCCAAAGGAGAAAAAAAAAAAACAGTGCAAAAACAATACAAATAATACAACATGGATTGAATATTTACATAGTGGTGCAGGGGTGAGAAAAAAAAAAGGAACCCAACCGCTTCTTTTGCCAAAACATAACCGCGGCGCCGATTTCAACACAAGAGCCGACCAGCAGGAGTCCCACCTCATCACTCGGTGCAAATGTCATGACAGGAGCCAATGGCAATGTTTCCAGAGCTGGGGGTGGGAAAAGAAAAAAAGAAAGACTTCTGAGGCTCTTTGACCTTTAGGTGCCACAGATGGTGGGTGCAGCGCACAATAAGGTGAGAGAATCCTCCCCACTGCAGAATAATATTTCTTGCCAGGTCATTGAGACAGCCCACCCACCTATGTCATCGCAACCAGCCCGCATCATTTCCACTACATCAAGCAGTCCATTGGCTCGCGGTCCTGCTTTTGAGCGAAACACTGCTCCGCGATGACACGGTGATTTATAAAGCAGTATAGCGATTGCTTTTTTTTTTTCTTTTTTTCTACCCCCCCCCCCCCGCCTCCCTCCCACTGCTGTTACACAGCTGTTAAACAGATGCTGTTTGTACCAATTTAGAGGCAAGTGCATTGTTTGTCAACACCAGTTTGGAAATTCATTCTTTACGCCGCAGCCTGCAATAGAGCGAGCGCACGCAGGCACGCACGCACGCACGCCGGGGCCGGGCCAGCCGGCAAGCGGGCGCGGGGCGGCGGCAGGCACGGCTGGTGGATGTAAATAATTTCTGAAAATGGCCTGAACTGTCGTTATCATTTAAAACAATTACGGACGAGTGCACTCGTGGAAGAGCAAACGCCGGGCCGGGGCTCAAACCCCGGGTGTAGCGCGCCATTCCGCGCCGGCCGCTGGCACGGGCGGGCGCGGCGTGGCGCGGCGCGGCGCCGCTGCTTAATTTTGTTGTACCTCGCGCAGTGGCAATAAAGCTATTCTATCCTGTTCTATTATGTGGTGCAAGTGCCAAGGTGTCAGTCAGTCAACACCGTGCTCCCAGGATTAGACAATGAATCAGTACTTGATAAATAGACTTTCGCTAATGCGCTGAAATGGAGCCGGTGCCACATGAACCCCCCCCCTCTCATCCACCCCCGCACCCCCTCCCGGCTTCACCAGCCAGCACCGCTGTACTAACAAAGCTGCCCGACGATTCTAATATCCCCGATAATTAATATTTGACTTGAGGAGTTGGAGGAACCCGGGTCCGATAGGCAGGAGCGAGAGGAGGTGATCCTCGGGATGAGGGATATATTTAATTACGCCGAACGTTGCGTGAGACGGCGGCACTGATGAGATGAAAGAGGAGGGCAGAGGGAGGAGAGGCATTAAAAAAAAAAAAAATGGGATTCAGTCGGGAGTCGGGAGATGGATCCGGGGGTGTCGGGCGGAGGTGGGAGGGGGGGCGGAGGCGGCTGAACCAGATGCTGCGGGGAGACGGCGAGGACTCAGCGCCACGCGGGGAATGATGGCTGGGCGCGGCGCGGTAAGGGTGCCCCTCCACTGTTTGTAAAAACAAGACCATCACACTCCATCTTGCCGCTCCCGCAGGAGCCAGGCCTCCAGGCTGATTTATGGCCCACAGACTGAATTGGCTGGCCGGGATGACAGCAGCGCTCGGACTCTCCCTGGTGAGCGGCGTAGGAGGCGGCTCGGCCGAGCCTCAGCTGGCCGCCGAGCCCTTCCTCCCTCTCCTGTCGTCAGGGCGGACGAGATGTTAAGCCCCGTCCCCGCCGTTCGGATCAGGCGAGGCCGGGCCCCGCCGGGTCCCAGGCGCGGGTCCCAGGCGCGGGTCGGGGCGTCGGCGAGCGGAACCTAAGAGCACCCACCAGCCAGACGGCCGCCCTCTGTTCTGCTGATGCCATTTTTTTTTTTTTTTTTTTTTACCCGAGATTTCCTCCCCGGTGATGCTTCCTCTGCATCGCAGACTCCATCAAGCCGCTGTAGTAACAATTTAGATTTAATCAATCTTTGCCATGTGACTGCCAGAATGGAAAATTAATATGGAGAGCAATTAGAAAACAGCCATTTCCCTGTCAGAGACATGACGCTATACGGCGAGACGAGATCGGAGGGGAGGCTGGCGCTCGGCGTGCCGCCCTCCAGACGCGGTCGGGAGGCCGGCGCCGGCTCACCGGGCGGCCCCCACAACCGGTCACCGGGTCTGCAGCCACGCTCGCTCAAAACACTTTTTTTTTTTTTTTTTTTAAATTCAATTTCACGCCGATCAATGAAAAGGAAAAACCCCGAGCCCATCGCCAGAGTCGCTGTTTGCTTCCTCCATCACCCGAGTTGAATAATTGTCTCTATTTGAAGGTTAATCGATTATTTTCGATGAGGTTTAATATCAAAGGAAAGAACAGGAAAGGGGGAAAAATCAGCGGAAATTGTCAGTTTGCAAGTTAAACGGATCCTGGTTTGAAATTATTTACTTTCATGACAGCTACATCATAGCAGGCGGGAGTGTGAGGGGGGGGGGGGGTGCTCGAGCATCTGGCCGTCTAGCCCCCTGATGTTTTGTCGGGGCTGATTTTATTTTATTTAAAGTATTGATTGCGAGGGGGAGGTCTGCCCACGCCCCCCCCCCGGCCAATAAAAACGAAATAACAGTAATTTTACTGTAAATAATACGACCTGGCAGCTGCCCGTTGGCGTCGGTCACGTGACGACCTTTTCACCTGAGGGTCGTCCGCAGTGTTGGCCGGTCGAGAGAGAGAGAGAAGGGGGGGGTGGGCCTCGAGATGATGGCGGTGTGTGTGTGTGTGTGTGTGTGTGTGTGTGTGTGTGTGTTTGGCGCATTTTAGAAAATGAAGTGAGCATTTGGCGCCCGCGTTCGTGGCCGTCGTCCCATGCTGTTCTTTTACGTAACGACGCAATCAAGCCTTTTAGCGGCACAGTTGTCCTGCTGAAGAAAACATAACCAGCAGCAGGTCCCGGGGGGCCGGGGGGTGGGCGTGTATCTTTATTCCGCTGGGCCCACGATATTTCCGACTGTACCATTTAACTGTGCAAATTTTTGCCGTTTGGCTTTTAGCACTTGCTGGCAGGCCGGCGCGTTTAAAATCCAGCTCCCGATTGGTGTCATCCAACCTTTTTTTTTTTTTCCGGGTTGCTGCTGCTGAAGCGGACGGCCAGACAAGCCGACTGTGAATACGTAAACGCGCCGTGGATGCCGATCGCCACGTGAAAGTAATCATGGCTCTGGAAAATGGATGATGAAGGGCGCCAGATATACACGAAGAACGGCTCGGCGCCGGGTTTGAAACTTGTACTTTATTGGGAAAAGGCATGAGCTGTCACTGCTCGGCGCGTGTGTGTATGTGTGTGTGTGTGTGTGCGCGCGTGCCAGTCACACGCCTGAGTCTGGGTCTTTTAAGCAGCTTCCCCATCCGAATTAGGCGACGTAAATTTGAAGGGAGATGGGACTGCAGCGGGTTCCCATGTTTTATTCCTCGCGCATACGAGTTCGCCATAATTCAACTTTATGCCCTGAATTATTTCGCTTTATGGTGTTTTTTCATTTACATTTGTCACATTTAAGAGGCTGGGACCGGCAAAAGCTTGCCGTTTTTTTTTTTTCTTTGGTTTGAAAGAAAAAAATGACTGAAACTAATGGCCTATTATTAATGGGCTGATGACTGAAGCTGCAGCTCCAGGTGCCCACCCAAACCCCCCTCCCCTTCTTTACCTCCGCTCGGCCCTGCATCGCCATGACGCCCCAACATCCCATCCACGTCTCGCCGTCTTGCTCAGGAGCATCTATTTTAAAAACGACAAACAGAACCGGGCCGGTCTTCATCACCGATGCCGGGGGGGGAGTTAGGGTGGGCCGTCGGCATCCAGAAGAAACACAAAAGTAGCGGCTGGCCGAAAGTGTCTGACATTGCCTACAAAGTGATTTATCAGGGGCGCCGCTCCCAATTCTTTTTTAGCTTTATCACGCCGTAACGCCTAAACTGACGGAATCGTGTCACGCGGCGGATCCCGCCCGACGCCTCCCCCCCACCCCCGCCGCCCTGTTGCTGCAGTTGAAGACAGAAATCGAGAGTGGAGGGTTTTTTTTTTCGTCACCTGAGTCTGGCCTCTCGCAGCTCGGCGCGCGCTCGTTCTGCGGGATTGCATCATCGATCTCAAGCGCTTTTTTTGCTCTTTATTCCGAACCCCCCCGACATGTCCAACAGCGGGATGTAGCTCTCACGCTCCAACCGCGACATTCATTGTCCGCCATGCACGCGTTCACCATTCCTTGCGCCTCAACCCAGCACTCGCGCGTGCACTTTTCACCTCCGCCGGCGTTAACGACCGCCGCTGTTTTTAAATGTGGAACGCTGCGAAAGGAAAAAAAAAAAAAAAAAACAGAACACAAGAAGCAGCCCCTCCCTCCCCGCGGAGCTCCCTCGGTAATTAATAGGTTTTAAATCGTGGATAGGAAGCGCTCCCAGTGACATCCCGCTCCCGACTGTACTTTTCGCGCGCGTCCCCGGAGCGGATTGGCAGGCGCGTTTTTTTTGGCGATGATTTTGATTACAGGCTCTCAGCTGGAGTTCACCGTCTTCTGTTCTGTGCTCGCTGGAAAAGCCTTTAATTCGGCACTAATCATTAGAGTTCAGCTATTCTTTTTTTTTTCTTTTTTTTTTGGAATCGGATGAGATGCGTTTTGTTGGAGATTGTTGGCCTGTTACTTGTTTTTTTGTATATAAATTTTAATTTGGTCTCTTCTGTTTTTCTGCGGGTCTTTTTTGGAGCAACA
>CAAKHG010019622.1:3260-16168 GCA_901007715.1 Dactylopterus volitans
CTGAAGTCACGTTTGACGGCACGGGATTTCACACAAGGTTTTTCGGGATTTGAGAATCGCCTCTGGATGTCGGTGGAGGACTGTGTTAGTGTGTGTGTGTGTGTGTGTGTCGGTTCTGCCCGGTGCACAAACACACACACACACACGCGACAAAAGCGCAAAACAGTGAGTAATGTCATTATTTCACCTTGTGTGTGTGTGTTTGTGCGTTTGGTCTCTCCCATTTAGAAAATCTGTGAATACTGCATCGCGTAGCTCGCTTTAGGTGGACTGGGCGAGAAAGAGGTGAAACCCGCCTGACAACAGTCGAGCGGAAAGATGAAGGTGACAACAGCTGAATGGAGGTGGGACAGAGGAACAACTCAAGAGGCGAGTTCATTGGCTGAGAAAAATGTCGATTTGGACCGATTCGGGGCAGAACAGAGGAACTGCAGAGGGGATGAGAGCAGTGTGTTTGTTTGTTTGCTGATGATCACGCAAGGTTTATGCGAAGAAAAGGGTCAAATATAAAACTTGACTACCTTGAGTTTATAGTCGGCATGGTAATGACTTATTAATCCCAAGCTAGCCGTGCCCAGAAGCGTGCCTTACTCTGGACCATAAATGGGACCTTAATTTACAAAGTGAACCCTGTCTATTGAAGGCGAGAGAGGGTTATTATTCAAATTTGTGTCGCTCTGGCGACAAATTTGAAAAGCTAATAAACTGAACTGATTGGCTGACTTGTGATTGATAAAATGCAACTTAAGCTTTCACCAGACTTTTTTAAAGACATAAAAGCTGCCCTAAGAAGCACAAAAAAAAACTTTCAATGCCCTGAGCTTTATTGTGAAAGGATGAGCGGTTCATCTTTAACTACTTTGTTTCCTACTGACATCTGAACTGAAACACAGCTTGTTGTGATGGAGAAGCGGTCCGTGCTGTGTTCTAACCAACGGAACCAACTGTCATTGGACCTCTAAACATACAAATACGCAACTTGTGATGAACCCGGTGACCGTCCTTCCACAGTCCATGTCAGCGCAATAAACACAGCCAGGGTTGGGCGTCTGCCGCCGCTGCTGCTGCCGCCGCCGCTGCCGCCGCCACTGCCGTCGCCGCCACTGCCGTCGCCGCCACTGCCGTCGCCACTGCCGTCGCCGCCACTGCCGCCGCCGCCGCCACCGCTGCAGTGAGCCCTGCCTCATCTGCTGGTTTCCATGGTTTCTGTCACTTAGGGAAAGTTGCATTTCCTTGTCAAAGACGGAAACGGCAAAGCGACCAGATGCCGGCTCTGTTTTGGGAGGACAGACAGCGGTTTATTTCTCTCTGCCATGTTGTTTATTTGGCTGCTGAGGGACACCAAACAAGCCATCGGTCGCTGGAGACGTTTTGTCCAACCACGTGCCCGCGCGGTTAACTGAAGCTAAACAAGCTCGGAACTCGATCCGGCCGGATCAGACGCTCCTGGTAGGTGGTTTGGGACTTGATACTGTTCATTTGAAGCCAGTCAGGAAGTTTTGTGGAAGAATATCTTGGGGAATTGAAAAATACTTTGATTCGATTCGGTGTTACAGCTTCCATATGTGCCCGCTATATTAAAACTCTGTTACATTTTTGACTTTTGAGAGAGAGGATTAAAGCAATTTCACAGAAGCACCATCGCGACATTAAACCACTTTATTGAAATAATTGCTGTGATAGAGATGCCTTTTGTTTATAATATGATATCTCCACAGCTTGTGGTCAATATCTCAGAACCACACTTAAAATGGCATGAATTTGAAGGGAATTTAAAACAGGGGGCGTTAAATTCAAGGTCGGTTCAAGGTAACTGAACATTAAATTGACACCTTGATAGGGAGACATGAGGTTAAACTAATGATCCACACTTACTGGGTCTCCATAAAAGCGTTGCAGCATGAAGTTTCAGTAAAAACGTATGTTGTTACAACGTGCAGCCATGCCTGATCAGTTTGATCTCAAGATGTTCGAGCTCAGGGAACCTCGTCGAGAAACAACAACAAAAAAAACAAAAAAAAAAAAAAACACATGCATCCTTTTCCGTGAGATGATATCTGATCACCGTGAAGTTATGAATTTTTTGAATCCAAAATGTTAGTGCTGCTTTTCAGTCCTCTCACCCTTCCTCACCCATCAAAGGTCAGAACCTGAGGGAGTTTCCCCTTTTTCTTTTGTGAAACACACTTTTGACGACCTTTGCTAACCTGGCAAAACCTTACTGCAGCTTATGGAGCTAAGTGGAACGGCTTGCGTGTAATTTCGAGAGAATTGGTTTTAGTTTCCCGTTGGCTTGGACTAGCATTGCTAACAAATGTTAACGCTAGGCAGCTGCCAATTCTTATAGAGAACTTCTTTTGGACATCCTGTGAGGAATCAAGTCATCAGGGGGAAAAGACTTCCTAAATCCTTTAATCTGAAACTTTACATCTGGCTGAACTTTCCTTTAATTTTACACTTTTATAGTTTCAAGAACAAGATTAAGGATGACCCCCGAGGTTAAACAAACCATCTCCACCAAAAAAAAAACAAGGATTTAGCAAATTTATTTTGCCATTGATATTCACCGCCATTCCAAACTACAGTACAAGCAGCCGAGAACAAACTAGAGGCGTCAGCTGTCCGACACACTGGAAATGCTAAGAATCTTTCTAAAGGGCAATCAAACTGTGACGTTTTGGGGATGCAGTTCACTTCTTTGACCACGCTGATCAATTTTTCGACTATATATTCGAGTATGAAGCCTCAATAGTGACCAAAGCCGTGTGGGAGGTGAGGACAAGAGACTCGTGTCAGAGCAAAGGTGAGTGCTAGTTTGCTCATATTTACTAGTTAGGTAACATTTACAAGTTAGATCATGTTTACTGAAGATAATATTTACTAGTTAGCTAATAACTGTTAATTAGCTAACATTTAATAGTTAGCTAATGTTTACCGTAAGATAACGTTTCCTCGTTAGCTAACAGTTGTTGGTTGGATAAACATGTACAAGTTAGCTAACGATTTTTTTTGTAAAGATAACATGTACTAGTTAGCTAGCAATAGTTAATTAGCAAATATTTAGAAGGTAGCTAATGTTGACTGAAGATCACATTTATTAGTTAGCTAACATTTGCTAGGTAGCTAATGTTTACTTGCTAATGTGCATTACTCAAGTTCCTAGGTAGCAGTGAGAAGGCAGTACGATAGGTTTACTCAAAATTTTATGACATTAATCTAACTTCAAGGATTTCGACAATGTTCACAGCAATGCCATCTGTACTTTGTCTAATAGCACAAATATATAATCGTGTGCTTTGTGTTAGGAAAAAAATCCGACTGAACAACAGGTTTTGCAGGTTTTTGCGTTAATATTTTCAGTAGTTTTCTTCTCTCTTCTTTCTTATTTGAACCAAAATTGCCCAAAAAAACCCAACAAAAAGACAAAAAGAGCAACAAAAACATAACCCAGCCACTCACTGATATCGTCAAAGTGAGCCTCATTAAATATATCATGAAAGAATTCTGGCGGATTTTCAGCGCGCGCATGGCTGCGGAGGAACTTCAACTCTTAATAAGGATGAAAGACCAGTCCTTTGATTAGAAGGTGGTTTCACCGCCTGAACTCTGTTACGACACAGCTCTGGTTTCTGCAGACCCCGAGGAAGAGGACGGTTTACGAATGAATGAGCCCCTCCCTGACCCCCGCCTCTCCTTCCCTCTGAAACCTTTCTCCCCCGTTATGTAAAGCGCCGAATCGGTCCAAATCGACATTTTTCTCAGCCAATGAACTCGCCTCAGAAATGCGTATAAAATTCACATCAGCGTGAATTACTGGCTGATGGGATTCACGGCAAAAACTCCTCAAAAAGCCTCTCGCTGACCTTTCTTAACCCTCTCTTTTCTCTCTTCCCTTTTCAGCCTTCCGTCCCTCTAACCCTTTTCCCCTCGTTTCTCCTCCCTCTGCGACTCCATTTTGCCGTCGTTCCATTTTGCGGCCCACAATAACTCAGGTACGTCTATTGTCAACCCATCCATGTGACTTTCCTTTAATACTCCCACCCCTCTGTTCTCGATCTCTCAATCCTTCTTTCCAGCCAGCGATTCCCTTTTAACGGCGAGCCAGTGGCCTTTCACAATCTGTTTTGCAGAGGTGATTGGGAGATCCCGGCGCAGGACGAGAGGGAGAGAGAGAAAAAAAAAAAAAAAGATTAATTTCAAAGTCTGCGGGGAAAGATTGAGAAGCACAAAAGAGATATTGAGAGGAGCCGATGAGTCAGGCTGGAGCTGGAAGAGAGGGATCCTAGACGGCTTTGCTCATTTTGAGGTACTTTATGTTTTGCTTCGCCGATTTCCGTTTTCTTTGTACTCCTGCTTGACTCCATATCAGATGGAAAAGCTATACTCAGGTAATTTGACAGGTAACTACAAGGCTTATGAAAAGATGATGTATTTGACTGAAGACATTCTCAGTCAGAGCTTAAGGGAGGAGCCAGCTGGACATCTTGGTGGTTACTGGGGATGAAAGGCTCAGGGCCTTTTGGATAGGAGGTGATAAGGGTGTACTTAAAAGTTGGCCCTCCTAGCCAAATTCAAAATGTCTTGTGAAGCCCAGAAGCGGGTTGAGTCTGGTTTTGTTATTGGTCGACTGGGCTTTTCCCTGTTCGCACCTCTTTGCAGTTTCAAATCCATTGTGTGCGTCCTTTTGGCCGGACGTTAGATGTTGACACCGGACCATAACTGGCGAGGGTCCACGTGAACGCTCCGCTCGGCAGCCGGCGCACGAAGCTCATGCTCAGGTCCATGATGCATTTCAGGAGGTAGCGTATGTAGGATGCTGAGGAAGATCTTACCCTCAAGGAGACGAGGAGTTTGCTTTCCCCTTCAGAAGAACGGACGTCTGTTTCGAGGAGCCGTTCTGCAAAGAGATTCGCACTTTGATCCGCTGTCGTTTGGTCGCCATCGTTTGCTTGATCTTTGCTAACCTCCGACGGCACCGGACGGACATTCATGATGCGCATCGGGGACCCAGGAACAACCGGTGAACCAGTGCGTGTGTCAGTAGCTGTCCATGGACACAGAACATGGAAAGCATAGGCCCCTTTAGGGTGTCCGTTTAAAGACCAATAACAGTGTCCGATCACCATCCCGACGTTCCGCGCGCCCCTTCACATTCACGGGCGCTTACAACCACCAACGTGAGATTCTAATGAAGCTTATAGCTTTTGGGATGAATCAATGTTGTTCGATGGGATCTTTGCATCCTCATGTTCTTCGAGCTGTGAACGAAAAGTGCAGTTAAGAATGAAAGTAGTCCGACGTCTGGCTTAACTCAATTATCAGAAGATCAACAAAATGCACCAGAAGTCACCATATAAGGCCTTTTTTTTTTTTTCTTTAAATCCCTCCCTCTTTAGCTTTCCGCAGCCCATTACTTCACACGTCGTACATTTTAACCACCAGCCACCACCGGCTTCCAGCAAATGTTACTAAATTAGGAGGAGATTTCTTTGCAACTGTTTTCCGCCTGGGATTAATGCACATTTGGCGCGCTGGTGCCACCGACCACAGCAGGATACGAAAACGTAGCTCTGAACAAATGACAGTGGCCCCGCTGGTGGTAGCGAAGGAGCACAATGGTGTTTTGTGTTTTTAATGTTTCTGAAAACAATGGGGCTCTATGACTGAGACGATTAAGACGCATCAGGCTCCGGACACACAGAAAATACTTTTTGGTTTTAGAGTTTTACGAGCAATGCTTGAGTACAGTTTTAATATTATTCTTTTTTTTCCTTCCCCCTGCATCATACAGGATTTATTGAGGAATGCTTAGAAGGACAGAGTAGAGAAGAAAGAAGGAAGAAGAAATTAGAGACAGACATGTATTAGCACATTGTAACTGCAGTGGCCAGTCAGTCTGGGAACTCCTAATAACCCTTCAACATTGATGACAAAACCACACACACTCGCTTTCTTGAGCCTCTCATTCACCCCTGTATCGCTTTCTCCCGATCGATTTCTCTGTAGCTTCGACTTATAGATCGTCTTCCTTTTTTTTTTTTTCCTCCTTTTTTCCTTCTTTCTTTCACAGTTCCAAGTGTTGCCGCGTTGATGGTAAAACCATTGCGCATCAGGGTTATTCGGAGGGGAAAAAGTCATTCCCTCTGACAGCCCCATGAAGGAAAGAAATACCTCTGCCGCTAAAGCTGGACTTGGGTTTCACTCGTGACACCACACCAGACTCCGTGTAATTTTCTGGCTTGTTTAAACGCCCAACCTGGCGCGCAACGAGACGCGGCGCAAATCCATAAGTGAGACGGCGATGCGCCGTCGGTGTTACAGTGTGTTTGGGAGGCAGTTTGAGATGCCAGCATGCTTTAGCCCCATATTTCTCTATTAGCATCAGACCAGTATGATCATACCGTCATTTTTGTTCTGGCTTTTGCATCACATACTTAAAGCTAGGACCTCCAACTGTGAGTTGGAAATACGATGGACCTGCAATTTTTGGTCGTCAGATGAAGAGCATAATTGAGGGGCAACTGGGCCTCAAATAGTCATCAGCTGCTTTTATTAGACTGATTTCTTTTGGAAAATAAGAAACCCGGTTGCAACATAGTTTGGTGTTTGGGAACGCACTGGGGTTTAGAGCCACTTTGGATTTCAGGTTCTTGCTCAAGAACATTTACGTAACGTTCAGACAGGCAGGTCCAGCACAGCCTTTGTCCCAGTAGAGAAGGAACTTTTCAGAATTAAGGTCCATCCTTGCTCCAACCATGGACACGCAGTTTGGATTGCATTTTTAGTGCTTGTTTTTTTGTATTCATTTATTATTTAACACCTCTCTACATTTCAGAGGGTTTCAAACATGTTTTGCAGATGTTTGTCATACAGAACAGATTCATTGCCACAAGTGAAAATATTAACAACTTTTGTCAAGTAGATTAAAAAACAAGGTCTGGTAATTTTAGGGATTTTTTTTAATGTGGAAATGGAATATAATATTTACACATATTTATTATAATCACTTGGAATTGTGTTTCCATGAGCTTGGAATGCCCTTGTTATATCTGTGTAACAAGCAGGTGTTCTTGGCTGCCATATTTGCATCCACAGAAGTACAGAATGGTCAAAACAGACACTCCCATATTTTAGTTGCTCTTGCTAGTTTTAGATGACGGAAATATGACTGATCTGAAAATCGTAGCAGATTGATGTGGCACAAGGGCCAAATGATTTAGGGCAAATGAGTCAAATCAACAACAAAAAAATGCTTGCAAAATAGTTTATAAAGCGTGTTGTGTTGTTTTTCATTCAGCTACTAATGTTGTTGCTGAATGTTTTTGTGTGTCGAATATTATGGGCACCTTCTGAGCGACCTGAAGCTGACTGGCAGGCAGTCATGGCGACCACAAAACATGGGGAAAGTGGTGATTATGGGGAGGATGTGGAGGCTGAATGAAGAGACGGGGGAAGAGATCTTGGTCCGTACAACCGGCTGATGGAGAGGCAGAGATCTGAGGTGCACCTGAGTCAGTGAGGAACCAGGGGAACCTCCATGGGTGCAGCGTTGTGTTCCACCAAATCTTACTCAAATACACCCCATCAATGGCTTTCGATCCCAACGGGCCGGTGATGGACGTGCCCTGAATGAACTTGCACTGGCACCCGGTCGTTGGGATCACTGGCTGTGCTGAACCCCCATTTGCATCATCAGGGTCATTATGGGATGTGTAACCACAAACTCGTGCAGGGAATCCAGGTTTCCACTGCAGAAAATAAAACCGATGCACTCGGAATTCGACGTGGTCTCTCTCTCGTTGTGTGATTGGCAGAAGATCTTTATCGACATGACAAACGGCCTCAGTTCTGCCGCTTGGTCCATTTCAGCCACTTTCCCCATTCATTAAAAACAAGGTGAAGGTTTTGTGCAATTGTTTTTACGGTAATAATAAACAGTAATATGAGGGTGGTAGATCACCAAAACTGGGTCAGTCTGGTTGGAAAACTTTTCAAAACAATTGAGCGAAGCAGGAACTAGTGAACCAGCGAGAGGATTATTCCATTTTTAGATCCACCTTTCCATTATGGACTGTGGTCTTTGATATATTCCATTAACTCCGTGAAGAGGAGGCTGACATGATCCTAATAACATTTTTATTGATCGTTTCACAGCAAACGCCAGAGCTCGGTGATCAGCCGGCGACGCTCCATCCAAGTTCCAGGGATTTGATATTGGAGTTTTTCCACACTGAAACTGAAACACCAGACATCTGTGGAGTTAATGGCGTTACTGTCTGTATCTGTAAGAGAAAAAAATGTTAGAAATAACAAAAAAAAACAAAAAAAAACAAATGATGTTACAGATATGGGCTCAAAATAAAAAGAGCGATACCTTTTTAAGTTGTTACTCTTAAGTGGAGCCAGCTACATAGTCGTTAAGAGTTTTATTTCGCACGCAAGGTCCAGGCTGTCGTTTGTTGTGGCTTCCAGGATTTTGATATGAAACACAAAGACACCAGAACCACCACATCTGCTCGAAACATAGAGATCGAAAATGTTCTTTTCCACTTCCACTTCAAATGCTCTGTGTCTTATCCAGGGATACTTACCGTACAGTGAATGAAAAGGAACTTTCGGGTTTTGGAAAGTTGCTCATGGGAACATGGACGAGGGCGAAAAACACGAAGATCAAACCACTGACCGGCCGGTGGTGGGAACAGCAGATGCAAGGATGGCGACTTGACTTTGTTTTCAAATTAAAGCGTCGGTGCAGTTTTATGTGCGCTGGACGTTATTGTCTCTCCGAGTCAATCTGAGGTCCGGCGGCAGTTTTATTTAGGAAATCGTCAATTCCGAATAGGTACAGTCGATACAGTTGTGCAGTTGCTGATGATGTAATTGCCGCTGGAAAGTTTGATGAAACATTTTTTTGCAGACCAAAATTGCAGTGAATTGTTTGTTACATATATGTACATGTAGCGATATCTTCACACTGAGGCCATAATATTTGTATGCTTTCATACTAGACAGCATGCAAGCTCCTCTAAAGTGAAGCCAAATGATCTCCGTCGCCCCCTGGTTGCTGGCTGCAGTACAGGTAGGCAGATGTCGGCAGCTGGGATTTTAGACCCAAAAAAACATACAAAAAAACATGACTTTTTATCATTTGAGGTTGTTTTTTTTTATCATGTTGATGTATAATCAAGTATGTGATTGTGATATGATTTCTGTTGTCAGGGTTACAATCGCAACAACTCACTGCTAGAAACGTGAAATTCGTGAAAAACATGAACTTGTGGTTGCAAACGGGACCCTGACTACGGTCTCCGCGTGCACTTGTTTCACTGTACATAAATCGACCACGCGTAACATTGTAACCACTGCATGTTTGCCATAGAATATAAGTGTTGAGTTTTATGTTGAATTTTGGTTGAACGTGTGTGTGAGAGAGGTGTTGACATATTTGAATGATTGTTATTGGGACTGTAATTTGCGACGCTGTTGAACTGTACTGGGTTACACTGAGAGGCGTCCCTAATATTTTGATCACCCCAATGCATATGAGTGGGATGTTCACCATAGAATACAATGTAACCGCCTTGCAATAAGCCCTCCCTTCAGGAGGAGTTACACTGACAGGTGTCCCTAATATTTTGGTAATCCCACTCATATGCATTAGGGTGACCAAAATATTAGGAACACCTCTCAGGAACAAAATATTAGGGAGGCTTTTTATAATGGGAGGTGTCCCTAATATTTTGGTCGCTCTAATGCATATGAGTGGGAGAGCTTATTGCAGGGGTGTTTGCATTATATTCTATGGCAAACAAGCGGTGGTCGTAATGTTATGGCTGATCGTCGTACGCGCTCGTTGTCTGTGTTGGACAGACCCACTCAAACCGCGTCAAAGTTTGACGAGAGAAGTCAGCGTCAAACTGTCTGTTTTTGCCAAGTCGGCTGCATTTGCGATGCTAATTTATCACGTTAAAAAAATTCCCTCCATGAGCAACCTGCTTGTGATCATCCACTCTAAGTAATCTGACCATAAACGGGGTGAATAACAACTCAGCTCCCTGGTGTCTTCGGTGGTGCGGCCACATTGTTGCCTGTTTTGCATATTTGAGTGCATAAATGTGTTTGGAAGTGCATTCCGGCGATGTACAAACAATGATCCAGAAATTCCGCTGCAAAACGAAAGCAGCTCCATGAGCGGCGTTATGAATCAGCGTGATGAATCATTGTCTGTCCGTATTTGACCGTAATTCTCATGTGCATATCGGCTGTGCTGGGATTTTGCGATGTCTTTCAGGGTTTTGATAATCAAATGCAGCAGCAGCAGCAGCTCCCGGGGAGTTTTCGCTCACTTTCAGTTCTCCAGAAGTTGATATTTTTGCTCTTATATGTATTAAAATGTGACCGTTGCCTCAACAGTGACCAACCTCTCACGGTGACCTTGAGTAGCTATTTTCCATCGCTGGCCGTGGAGCCGTTTGAGAATTACTTTCTTGCTCAGGAGCATGTTTCCACCTCCACCCCGAGCTGAAAAGGAGCTGTCTTCAAAGAACATTACAAATTTGAATTCCATTTCCATCTGTCTCCATTATAGGTTTTTGTTCCCTTTTTTTTTTTTTTTTTTGCAACAAATACAGCTGCAACTCTTCAGACTCTTTATCATGAAGGGTTTTTTTCAGCGCCAGTGTGAGGGATTATTTTCTGAAGGTGTCAGTTACCTGATAGGAAACAGACTGCAAGTGTTAGCATGGGTAGATTTGCAAGCCAGCCAGTACTTTTTTTTTTACCTGCTGCTGTCCAACGGCGAGGTCATCAATTTCAGGTTGTGCATATTTATTGCACATCCATACATGTTCTTTGGTGAGTTAGACGGCAATTCTCGGGCGCATAAATTTTCAAAGCTTTAAAAGCTGCGCAGTTATTTGTCCTGGATGTGATTTGCGAGATGCATCCAACTTAGACACCTTTAAGAGTTCTTTCACGTTGAACCAGTTTGATCCGGCTATTTAAAGCAGGCTCAAGTCCATTTGCCGTGTCGGTGCAGTCCGGTTGCGCTGTCGTGACAGCTGTTAAACAAAGCCTGGTCCTGACCAGACAACCGTACCGGGACCTTTTGACAAGTTAGGTCTTGGTCTGCTGTCAGTCGGACTCTGGTTCAGTTAGTTTGCGGTGAGAGCCTGGTTCTGACCCAACTGCAGATAGCTTTTCAGTTTTTTGGGGATTCAACCAGCTCCCGCAGCTGCCGGCGTTGTGTTTTCAACAGGTGCATCTGCTGGACCTCAGATATACCTGACATATACCCGGACACTCCTCTCGCCCCTGCCACTTCCATCAGTTCCTCTGTGGGGGACACCAAGGTGTTCAAAGGCCAGCCGGGAGACATAATCTCTCTAACGTGTGCTAGGAGGCCTCCTCCAAGCTGGACTTGCCCAGAACATCTCCCAAGGGAGACGTCCAGGAGGCATCCAGACCAAATGCTCGAACTACCTCAACTGACTCCCAATGCGGAGGGTCAGCGGCTCGACTCTGAGCCCTTCCCGAACGTCCAAACTCTTCACTCTGGAAGGCTCAGCCCAGCCACCCTGCAAAGGGAACTCATCTCCCCTGCTTGCATTCACTACCACAGAGCACAAGGCCATCGGTGAGGGTCGGAACGGAGACTGCCCGGTAAATTGCAAGCTTTGCCTTTTGAGCTCAGTTCCCTCTCCGCCCCAACAGATCGGTTTAACTTCCGCATCACTGCAGCAGCCGCCCCGATCCTTCTGCCGCTCCCTCGCTCCACCTTTTATTTACCCATGAACAAGACCCAGAGATACTTAAACCCCTCCACTTGGGGAAGCATCGCCTCCCGAACCCGGAGTGGGCGATTCACCCTTTTTCCAGCTGAGAACCTTGGCCTCAGATTTGGAGGCACCGATCTGGTCCCTGCTGCTCCACACTTAGCTGCAAACCGCTCCAGTTACGGCCCCAGCTCATCAAGAATCACATCTGGTGGATTAATACTGTCCTCTGAAACTGTATTGATAGGCATCTTCTCCACTACATCAACATATTATTTGCAACAACACGGTATTTTGCTTCCCGTGGTGATAAATGCAGATGACGAGGACCCGGAGTGACTGCCGTCTTTGTCCGTCCACTGTGACACTGGAAAATGTCTTTTCCCCGTTGTCTTCCCCCATTGAGCTTCTGACAAATTACAGAACATTTTCATTTCCTTTTCAGCGAATTGTGGATTGCATGTAAATGAACTTGGATCAAACCTGATGCGATTTTAGCAAAAAAATCAAAGCAGTTCATGATTCCGGACTAGAGTAAGCCGGCTGAAGGTGTGAAAGGGTCCCACAAATTAAAGAGGAATCGACAGCATAGATGCAGATAAGATGACAGGAAGTTGCAGCAGGTGCTTTAGCCGGAGGCGTCAGCGCTGGCCGTTCATCGGTTAATGCTAATCTCAGACCGGCCTCCAGCCTCTAGACGGCGTGAACACATGAAGCCCACTTGTTTAAGGGGCGAAATGTCTTCCAGAGACATAACCAAGTCCACTTGACCGGATTCAGTTCCTTGAGATGCCGCAAGTAAAACCTAACTTCAGATGGGCGGTGCGGTCCGTCTGGTGCCGGCCTGCTCCTGCCGCCGGCTCCGTGGTCTCTGGAGCTCAGAGGAAGCGGCGGAGCCATTTTCCACGGCGGCGCTTGGCGGCGCGGCAGCCGCCGGATTTGGCCCGTAGGTCTGTTCTGTGACAGTAAAGCCATGGGAAAAGAACTGTAAAACACTGGCCTGGACACACTACTGACAACACACACTGCTATTAAAAAATACCTCACAGGTATGTGCGCCTGAGAGTGTGTTTGTGTGTGTGCGTGTGTGCGTGTGTGTGTGTGCATGCGTGTGTGTGTGCGCGCCCGCGCCGG
>CAAKHG010019625.1:0-18272 GCA_901007715.1 Dactylopterus volitans
GGGTTTGGAGTGTAAACAGTACATAATAGACGACCCGCCTGCACTTGTCCTCCCACTGAACAAAAACAAAGCCAAAGAATGTCGGACACTGGCGCTCCATCTTGCAATGATGATGTCATTCGGAGCCTGTCCAGTAGCAATCTGGAAATGGAGTCGCAGTATCAAGATCCCAACCGAGTCAGTCAAAAGTTTACTGAACACTTGTGTCATTTCTAAAGTTTGAAACAGAGATGCACGTCCTCTTGACTTTCATATATACAATTTTTAAATAGAAGCCCACTGATGCTTCTGCAACTTCCAGTATGTTCGGTTATAAAAACAACACTTGTACAAACGTCAAAGTGATATAAACTAGTATTTATTTAAGAATTATTTTAAAGCTAACGTGAAGGAGGGATTTATGACCTACACTGCAGTCAATTAACGGGGGCCGATCGAGATCTTTTGGCTTCACTTTTTGGGACTTCAGCATTTTCAGTGATTATCTCCATCACATCACGATTTATTTCCTATTCAAATATTCAGTTCCAGTAAAGGACATATGTTTTAAGGTGAGAGTATATGAGGGTACAAGACAAAGTTCCTCCTGTCCTTTTCCAAGTATATTAGGATCTAGTCATGCCTCTGTGAGAGCTGTGGCTGGAGGCACTATGGTTCAGGTAGTATGTCCATCCATCTCTACGTCTGATTCTTGATGCTTGATATCTCAGAGACTCCTTGAGTCTCAAATTTGGTACATATGTCAACTTGGGCAAAGGGATGAACTGATTTGATTTTTTTGGTCAGAGGTCAAAGATAAATTATGTTGTGGCATTACAAAGCACGTATTTGGGCATAAGTTATACACTGAATATTACAACAGTTTAGACAAATGTGCGAGAATGAAGTGAAGACGTTTTTTCCACTCTTAATACATATAGTAACTGCAAGTTGACGAGGTGTCGGACGCATAGAACCATGGTGTTGTAAGTCCAGTTTTGTTATGCCTTCTTGTCAGTGACAGTCGTGGACTGAGGCATCGTGTTTGTTGGTTGTTCGTCTGTTCATCTGTCCCATTCTCATGGACAGTATCTCAGGAACGTCTTCAAGGAATCCCTTTAAATTTGGCATAAACATCCACTGGGGCTCAAGGAGGAAATGATAATATATTAGTGGTGAAGGTGGAAGGCTAACGTTCAGTGTGACCATAACTCAAGAATAAATGCACAGATCATGGCAAACTTCCACATTAATGTCCACCAGTAGAAAACAATAAAGTCATAATATTTATCAAAAACACTTAAGATGACTGTGAGGTTCTAACGCTAAATTTCCTGTCATTTGTTCAGCGAACTCGTACAGTAGTCTGCAGCGTTTTTTTCAGTCATAACAATAATCTTTCCGCCATGTCTGTCATGCCGTCATCAATATGAAGTTGAAAAAAAAAATCAGTTATCAGGTTTCTATAGAATCATCCAAAATCAACATTCTTGCCTGAGTTTCGACTGTTTTCTCACCTAGTGTAGAGTGTCCAGTTCTTGGATGTTTGCCCCCTTTAACAAAGATTTTGAGGGGAAGCAAGCTCTCCCGTTCTTGAATGAAGCTGCAGGTCAAGTCATTTTAGCCTTCCTGATGCTCTGGCTTCTATCATGTTGTCTGCTGATTCCAGTGGCTTCTCACATGCCTCTGTTTAAAAACCATTACACTCATTCCGTCTGGGAGGAAGTCATCATGCTGCGGTTTGTTTTTTGAAGCGGGGCGACTTGTGCTGAATACGTCCCGTCCCCAGTGAACTCCATGCCAGTACAAACGGTACCGCTTCCAGGAGGCCAAGTGGGGTTGGATGCTGTTGAAAAAATATAGAATGTTGATAAATGCCCTCATAATGAGCCCCTGTTTTTCTGTCTCCTTCCTGACAAATGTCAAGTAGCATTGAAAAGGGCTTTGAGGAGTTGTCTGCTAAGTGATTGAGTTGCTGTAGCCTTCACAAAGTGGCTTTGGAGCTGCTGAGCCTGCGGGGTCACCGTCATGGGGTGCACTCGATGTGTCCTCTCCCCAAGTTCATTAATCAACCCGTTGCTGCACTCTGACAGCTGCTTCGGCCGGGTACACCCACGGGTCTGATGGGAAGTCAAACTGGAGGGCTTTGCCCATGACAAGTAATTGGATTAGACAAGAAACACAAAATAAGGCTGCTTCTTTATCAGTTTGATTGATACCTTGACACAGTCTCCCAATTTAGCCATGTTCAGAATTTATGTTCAGTCCCAGTGAAGATTTGTTATGATGCACATCACCTCTTTTAAACATATTCAAGACTGTCTGTCACTGTTGTTTTTTTAGGGTCAGCGAGGTCCTAAAGGACTCCCAGTAAGTGTCACAAGTCTGATATCAGTCATAAGAAAATACCCCTTTAGTCTTTTAAGAAAAAGTTTTTAAGCATTCAACGTGTTTCATTCACCTGTGTTGTTTTTCTAACAAGGGGGAACCAGGACCCAAAGGGGAGAAGGTGAGTTTTGGTTTTGACTACTAAGCAGCTGGTCAGTTTTGAATTTAGAATGTTACACACACATTAGCTCCATAAAGCATCTCTAGTTGGCTCGCAGCATCCTTAAAGGAAAAAAAAAAAAAACACTGCCTCAAAAATTCAATATAAGGCAACCTTTTTTTATTGATTTTCAATGACAATGGCAACAATGCGGCTGCACTACTATGTGACTTTATTCCAACAGAGGGCAATTTCTGCATTTAGACTGGCCTAAAGGCCCAGTGTGGGTCTTTCTCACCTCACGTGACAGGTTTAAGTTGTGGCATTAGCGACTGACAGAATCAAGATAAAATGTGACACTGAATGACATGTTTTTAACAAAGAGTGGACATTTACAACGTCAACATGGCACCCTCAGGAGACATTTTTCAACCTAATATGCCACCGAGGCCACAGACTTGTCACTGAGGAATAGAAAAAAAACTTAAAAACTGTCATGGTGGAACTTTCAGCAGCTTGAGAGATAGATATCTTTCTCAACATTTTTTGGAGGCCAAACCAGAGCTACAGGAGCCGGACTCTGAATGAGCGCTAGTATTTTTGCCATTTTGCTGGTGGTTTTTCATCTCTGTTATCCATAAACCGACGTTGAACCTTGATGCAATCAAAATCAATTCCTCAACGCCATTTTGTTAAAGAGTATACTATTTTCAAGGGCCAAGTGGAGTCTCCCTTTTTTATACAAACTTATAATATAATTGCAATTATAACTAAGCAGCATCTGACATTTTATTATTACTATTTATTTATTTATTTTGATTAAACTTTGTCTTCTCCCTCCAGGGTGTCTGTGGAGACTACACACACCGGGTAAGAAAACAGCGTCTCGGAACTTATTCTCATTGCTGTTGTGTCAAACACTTCCACTTGGTCATCAATATTTGGGCTAGCTCGAATCCGCTGCACTGTTGTCATATTGCATTATAACTGAGGCCATACTTTTCATCCCACAGCTGATTGTTTTATGTCTCACTTGTATGTGCAGTTATGCACCGTGAAGTCTGGAAGAGGTAAAACTACTGCAGAAGCTGGACACACTAATGATGGCTAGAACAGTGATGGCGAGCATATGCGGAGAGCTCTGCAGTTATTTAGCTCACCGTCTCTTGGGTTTGCGTAGTTGAGCGAAAACAAGGCAATTACCAGCAGCCTGCTGGAGCATGTAGTTGGACATGATAGGGGTCTGTGTGTGGGGGTGCCAAGAATAAGAGTCTCAAGAGTAAAGGGGGATTTTTCAGATAGCCAAGTCCATTTCCAGCATAATTAAGTCTTTCAGTTATTAAATTACTTCAGTTACAAAGATCAAAGTTTTTCTTTTTTTTTTCAAATTTGTGTTTTAGCAATAATTTCTTTCCTAACTCTGTAGTGCATGTTGAAATGGTTTTGCGATAAGCCATCATGCTGTGATATACATCTCTGGACTGTGAACGCCTCGGGCTAGATAAAGTTCAGAATGTGGAAGTTCAGAGGAAGAACGGACCCAGAAAGGATTTTGAGATAAATGTTTTTAACCTACAAGGGAGACCAACCCCCTTCGAACAAGCTATATGCCTGCTGAATTTGTTTTTCATACACTTGTCAGAGCCCCTGCAGAAGTCTGTATGGGTGGTCTGCTCACAATCCAAGCCTCAATCCTATAGTGAGACCCCTGGGCATGGTAGGAAGAGGGGTGCTGGTAGTGCTTCAAATCATTGCAAAACCTTTCTGTTGTCCACCACCATAGCTGGAGACCTTATTTCCAGGCAGCCACTGAAAGGCTGCATTTATCAATAAAAGGTTCTGTCATCATAAACTACCACACTGAGGCAGACAGCAGCTATTCAACACAGGAGACTCTTGGCCACCGCCAAAGTTAGATTTCTTGCCTAAATCTCCTTCTTGTGTAACCGCCTGCCCTCAGCTGAGCCTTTTGAACCACCAAACATTCAAAAGTGCTCCGTTAAGCCCAGTTTGCAGGCTAGTTAGCAAATTAGCTGCTTAGCTGCCGCACATTAAACAGTATATAAAGGCTTGTGCCGCGTCCCTTCATCACCACTGTTAACAACATACCAGCTGCCAGCACTTGAAGCAACGGCAGTTTGTGGACTTGGTCACTGCACAGTAACAGCAACACTCTGACAGCTGCTGTCAATCAAACTACACATGGATACGCCCCCCTCCAGCTGAGTGAAACAAGAGGGGACGGTTTCTTCATTTTGATAATCATTATCGATACATTCTTAAAACACATGGTGAAATAAGTTTTTACTGCCAAAAGGGATTATTAAGAGGGACTCCAGTTGGACATTAAACAAAGGAACTAAAGCAAATATTCCTCATGTTTGCGTAATTTCGTATTTCTGCAGCAGCTTAGTGGTTTAACCTAAGGGACTGTGAGGACGGCATTCTCAAGAGGATTTTTGCGTCATTAGCCAATGGCTGCTGTCTGCATTATCAACACTGACTGAAATGATCACTTCCCTGGTGCGCAGGGCCTGTTTGTGCAGGATCTCCCTCTGAAAACCCTGGCTGCCTTGCGCTCCAGTCAGCCTTTGATGTTGAAGGTTTGTGGGTGACCCCAAGAACCCCGATCGATAACCCTCAGTGGGGGTGTCACCAAGTCGTGCCGCAAAGAGAGCCCGTGCCCTTGAGCCAAGGCACTTCTCAAACTTCTTCTCTCCACCCAGACAAGGGCTGCGAATATTAAAATAAAATCATTTAGTCAAATAGAATATTCAATTTTCAAGGATTATCTCAAATTGCGGAAGAAAAAAAGAGAAATTAAAACAGATCAAAATGAATGGGATCTTCTTTGGCCAATGCTCCATCCATCCCTCCACAAGTTTTGGTGAAAATTGGTTTAGTCGTTGTTTGTGTGTTTGTGTCCTGAAAACGAATGAACCTACAGACAAGAGTGAAAAAAAAACGAAGCAGCGGAGGCTGAGGTGGTAGCCGCTGGCAGCTAGCTGCTAGTATGGGCCAAGTTTCAAAAACAGACCACTGTTTACAATAAGTTTTTACTAAGCACCCCTGGAAAAAACTGTCCACCAGTACAATAGACACTATCAGCGATATTCATGGTTTATAGAGAATTCATGAACATGATGGTGGCGTCGCTGAAGTCTAAATTTAGCCAAAATGGTGAAGGCCCAAAACATGCAATAGTAATGACATCCCCAGCAGGAATGCTAAATTCTAGTTAGCAAACAATGGCATGCAGGCAACTGAGCAGGTCAATGTGGCAAATATTAGCTGCTTAAGTATTAGCACTGAAACCGGATGGCTGTTAGCACTCCGATGTTAGCATTTAGCTTAAAGTCTGGCCTCACAGAGCTGCGAGATTAGATTAGATTAATATCTGATAATTCAAAAATCGTGAAAACTTTTTTCACTCTAAGCATTTCTAATCACAGACACACAAATGAAAATGATGAAATTGCTGTTTTCTGAATAATTTCATTTTAATATTGTTAGCCCTTGATTTGCATAAATCGAAACCTACAGTATGCAGATGCGGTGGAGAGCTAGAAAGGATGAGGTACGAGGAAGCACACTTGCCTACTTTTACTGCAAATGATCCCTACCCATATTTACTTCGCACATGCTGTATATGTTTCCATGCCAACAGTACTGTTGTTATTTTGATCCACATCTGATCTACTTAAATGTGGCGTGATCACAAAATAAAAAGAATGTTCCAAACTTGAGCTCAAGCTAGAAGAGTGTTTTGACAAGGAAGTTATACAGAGCACGTCTTTGCAGTTTGAGTTTGTGAAGAGGATTCTTGATGGAAGGTTATTGACACTTGATGTTTAATCAAGGCAGAACTGTGGAAATATGTACGGTATGTAAAAAGTAGGCAAGTTGCACACAGCTGGTTGTATTTTGTGTCATGGGGTAAACAGATACCACTGAGTCACACCTTTATTGCCCTCTCCCAAACTTGTATTTGATGGAATGCTGGTCATCTCAACAGAAGCGGCGTATTGTACAGCCCTGTGTTGGACAGTTGACCACAGTAAGTCTGGATGTGCTCTGTAACTGTACTGCTGTACTCTCTTTGTGGCAAGACTGGCGCCCACCTGATCTCTGCTCTTCTGCAACCTAGGGGCCTGGCTATTGAATGATGCATCTCCTCAGCAGGGGATGAACGAACCATTAGTTCGTGTACATGACTCCACATATTTACTTGTGTACTTGTACACACAAACAAGTAAAATGAAAAAAAAAAAAAAACTGCCTCAGAATACATCAATCAAAACCGCTGCCACTCCAGGCCCATAGTTTGCTGTGCTGGTGCCTCTTTTTGTCTCTCCTTTCTTCAACCTTGTTTCCTTTTGTTTTCTCTCCTTTGCCTCCCCATTTCCTTGCTTTTCACTCTCATATTCTATTTCTCTCTTCCCTCCCTCCTCCCCCTACCCAACCTTCCCCTGTTCCTCTTGTTCTACCCGTTTTCCCTTCTCTGGTCTCCCGGCGAACTTTGCCCTGTGACCTTTTTGCATCGCTGGCCACCTGTGCTTTGTGACTCCCCCCCAGCAGATGTTGCCCATCACCGTGCGCAACATGCCCTCAATAAGCCCTCTAATCCTAAAACGCCTCAAGGTACAATTCTCTCCGCCCCTATTTGCCCCTTCCTCTCTGTCCTGTGGATGCCAACTGCTATCGAGCATCGCCAAAGCCTCTGCCATCACGCTGTAATTAACCAATCTTGGCTGCTACTGCTTCTTAATGGTCAGTCAAATTCAAGGCCAGAGTATTTTCTGTATATGATGTTTGACTGGAAATCAAACAATTTCTTTGTCGAAAAGTTTATTATTTTTTTTCTACAGGAAATGGAAGCGGTTAAATAGGCATATTTTGGTATTAAACGGAGTAGCAATTAAAGCATTCATAATGTGCAAAATCTTTCCATAACAAAATCCTTCAATACTTGTATAAAATTCAGTCTTTATTCTCATGTCTTCAAACAGTCATAATTCCACCAAACTGCATTTATATGCATCTAATGTGCAATTGCAACTTTTAAGGACAATATGAGGTAGCATGACATTCGTACTAAAGCAGATAATGACAAGTCACAGTTCCCATTTATCTCTCAACCCTGACTGTCTTTATGTGAGCTCAATGGTCAACAGTTCCTTAGCTGTAATTTTCACAAAGTTGGGGAATTCCTGAGATGCAGATTGAACAAGAATTGTCTTTCAAAAAAAGAAAGAAAAAAAAACAATTCATAAAGTTTTTTTCCATTTCTATCAAACTCTAAGCTAATGCAGAAATGGAGAATTCATCACCTCACCAAACAAAAACATGAACGGTGGATGACTCTCCTAATTCAGCCAAAACCAACATGTTAAAAAGACCTTTGCATGGTAACTATTATAAAGATAGGCAACCATAATCCATATATCAGGTCACTTTATGGTCATGGTCTAAAATAAAGGTCAAATGACTCTCGTCTCCTGCGTTAACATCAGATGAGCCACACACACTCTGATCTCCAATCTCACTGTGCTGTATTGAGTGTGCTGTTAAAGACCATTATGCTTCCTTTATTCGAACAAAATGTTGGCGTTAGACCTTAATTGTAAGGACACTGTGCAAAATAGGTTTAAATCATGAAGATGCGTTTAAATCGTGAAAAAGACTGTGTGAAAATGTTATAAGCTCAAATAAAACCAATAAATACAAATGAGAGACAATGTATACTTCATTAACAGCGAATGTAATTCAGTAATGTTGCTGTTGCATTGACAAATCATTAAATGACAGCCCAGTCGTCATCATATTAGTTTGGCTCACTCAGAGATATTGCAACACTTTAAGTCCTAAACTGTAGACAAATAATGCGAGGGAACCGTAGTTTGCTGCCATGTGGGTCATCTGGCACTCTGACTTAGGTCGGCTTCATTGGCATCTGTGCTGTGCTGTTTATCCAAGTTGTGCAGCTCTGCTCTACACCAATACATTATACCTTGTTTGGAGATCAGTGCTGGATGCTGTCAGACAGTGAAAAATATACTGTACATTAAGCTTATGGACAAAGTTCACATTGGCTCTCTATAACGAAAACAAAAAAAATCACTCATTCAGTGAGTTCTCTGTGATGTGATGGGATTTCCATCCTGAGGAGGATGTTTTGTTTTTTTTTTGTCATGAATGTGGTCAGGTCTGGCCGAAAAGCACTTTTCTATAGCTATTGGCAGCAGCGATCTGCTCATATCAAAGCATCAGCAGCAATAAATCATCACTGTGCTCTGCAGTGTGGGGAAAATGATTTTTAAAAAATGGGTCCAACTCAGGTGGATATGTACTCCATTATCTCAGAATATAAGTTTTTGGCAGAGTTCAAAGTCCTGAGCTACTGTACATGTCTGTTCTCAGTAACTCAATGATTACTGAGTGTCTGAAGTGAAGCCAACGCTTTGTTTTAGGAAATTCACTAAGTCGGAGCATATGTGCAAATAAATCATAGACTGTCCCAAAATGTTTCGTACCATGCAAAGCTCCATGATAATGGATATATCCAGATGGAGGTGTTCTGCAATAACATATTGACCTTTAGCAACCAGGAAATCAATTTGTAAAAGATGAGCAGTGAGAATTATTTTTGCAGCAGCCAGACAGATGTGTTTCACCCACTGAGGTGTATTTGTTCTCTCCATATCCTGTGCTCAATGTAAATGTCCTTTATTTGATTTTGTTGAGTCTTGGCTTTGGTTTGAATTATTCACAGGGCTCTGGTGGGCAACCATCGTAATAATAAAACATCAATCAGCTGTCCATTAAGAAGGAGGAAAAACTGAAATCTAAACAATAACATATCTCTAAACTGATCTCCAGCTGCACTTTTTCCTCACTCAGAAGTCTTTCTTTTAGAGAGTCAGGCCTTAGGGATTCGGAGCCATTTAGAAAGAGGAAAAACTACAGAATCAATAAATTCCAAGCCCCCAGCTCTCCAAGCAAATGTAGCTCCTCAGAAGAAGCAGCATTACCCAACATATCTGTGATACCAGATTCTAAACTCAAAGTTCCCTTTTTGCTTTTCCTCTCCAGCAGCCTTCTTACCAGCTCTAAAAGCAACCACACTGAGTAAGAAAGGTCCTTGCTTAGGGTGCTTTTGGAGGACCCCGGGTAAGAAGGCTCTGTGCTTCGTATATTTGTGAGGATCCTGGCGAAACAGCTCCTTGCTTAGGGTACTTGTAAAGACCCTGGGTATGAGGTCCCCCCTATGTCTTGTCACCTGGACAAGTTCCAATTCTATGAAGGCCATGAATAATGTATGGAAAGAGATAAGTGAACTTTGAGGTTAGAATGTTTTAGCACAGATGTGTGCATAAGGTAAAGAATGAACCTTCACACTCGAGCATTATAACCGCTTGTCATGCATCCCAGCTAACCTTCCTCTCTGCAACCCCCCCTGCTGCAGTATTTGCGGTGTAGTGTGAGGTTGTTGCGTTGGCATGGCCAGTGTGGCAAGGCCTTCTCCACCATGGCAGGTTGTAACTCAAGGTCTCTCAGCAGGGCGAGCCTGGGGTGCAGGGACCCCCAGGACCTCCAGGACCCCCCGGACTCCCAGGAACACCAGGACTGAATGGGGCAAGCGGGCCACCGGTAAGTCTCAGTCTGAGACCTTGTCTGAAACTAAATAGGAAAATGTTTGGCCATAAATGTAAATGAAATGCAAATCCAATTCCAATGTAAAGTAACTACCTGACTTACTGATCAGTGGTCCAAACAGTGGTATGAATGACTGGTTACCTTTTTTGGTCACAATCAGCACGTTTGTTTTCACCTATGGTCACTCGGTCATAGTGTGTTTGTGGGCCTCTGTGCTCTTTGACTTCTCGATTATGTAACTTGGGAAATGTCCACTGTCGAAAGGCAAGTGCAGGTGACTGAAAAGGCAAAGAGTGAGAGACCTCAGCCAGTGTTTGTCCCTAGAAATAAGATGTCATTCATGATACTGTCAAATTTATTTTTCTCTCATCTGATTTCTCCGCAGTCATCCAGCCATATTTATTCAGTGATATAGGGAGAATCTTCATCTTTACAATCTATTGTATGTGATGTGTACACAGCGTGACCCTGACTACTACTAAGGAGAGGAAAGTCTAGTATGCATGTGGAAAATATTAACCTGGACTGCAAATTGTTTTTTCAGGGAACAATTGACATTCTGCGGACTCAGCGGTATCCCAACTATTATCATGTCGTTGAGAACATACAGTACATATAACTGCTTGGCAACATTTCACTCAGGCAATTATGAGAGCTGTTGGGATTTAAAAGTTCAACATTGCTGCGGCTTCAATTTACTATTTGGCTAGTCAGAAGTCTGGTGCTCACTTTTTCCACAAATAATTAATGCAAAATGAAATAATAGAATCATGGAACTAGTATCATTGACACCTTTATAGAACATTCGTTAATGATTTTTGCCTACAGGGTAAGCCAGGGGAACCAGGCAAACCGGGAAAAGACCCAAGGGTGAGCTTTGGTGCAGTTTTACACTTTTTTTTTTTTTTTTTTTGCAGAACCTTCTCATTAGCGTGAGTTTGTCGATGTGACATTAACCTTCATGTGGTTTCTATATTATGTCTGCAGCTCTTACCAGGATTGAAGGTAAACAAATTCTATTCCTTTTGCAAACAACACAATTCACATTTTGAAACAAGGAGATTAGCAGAGTTATTACAGACGAACAAATCACTCCCGACTTGAAAACTGTGTTTCCACATTGTGACCGACCGACCAACCTACTCAACAAAACATTGGCAAACTCTGTGTTGCCTTTGGATAAGACGAGTCAGACTCCACATGATACATTAATTGTTTTGGATTATTTAATAGGGGGGGATGTAGATTGTGAGTTCAAAGAAAGTCCTATAAATATCTCTCACTATGGAAACTCTCTTGATGGCGGTGATTATGAGCTGAGTGGGGCTGCAAGCAGAAAAATGTGTCTTGTCTGTACATGTATCAGTGTAAAATTTCGTGAATGTAACTTTTGTTGGATATGAACTAAAAAGTTTTCACGTTTCCAGGGTGAACCTGGTGTTCCGGGTCAAAAGGTGAGCTACCTTCTTTGATTTCTGGATACAGTTAGATTTGACTAAAACAATGTGGATTTTTCTCCGGTTGTACTCTTGTTGTTTGGCTCAGCAATACACAGCATCAGCACCGTCTTGTATTTAGGTATGTTGCCGTTTTTAAATTCACAGACAAACAAAATTCTTGTTCATTTAGCTTAAGCTGCATCCAAAAACCAAGATAAACAGCGCAAAATGAATATTCCTGCAGCAAAGCAGATACTTGTGATGCTCTGGGATTCAACCCTTTTAGGTGGTATTCTTCATTAGATTGAAGTCATCATGAATGCCTCCCTGGCTGCTGTGGTTGGGTCTCTCCCTTGGCCATGCAGGCCCAAGCAGGTTATCAAGATAAAAAAAGACTGTAACTTAATGTTTCAAGAATGAATTTAACATTAGATATACACATATTGACGTGAAAAACATGAGTATATGAGAAAAGGTAAACACGGCAGTGTTGCAGTTGCTTGCCAGCACTGGATTTTTCAATGAAATCTCCCAGTTAATCTTTTTCAAAGACAGACAGAAAGCTGCAAACCGTCTATTTACTGTCAGGCACCGGCAGCGATCAATACAGCAGCAGTACTTCGTTTCACTGTTGCTACATTTTGGATGAAAACAAATCTGCTTCTTTGTTTCCAGTGAAGCAAGATGATTTTTTTTAGAAAGGAAGTATTATAAGAGTGGACATTGTCATTGTTATATTGGACTTCCTGTGCCTGCAGTCGATTGAAATTTCTAATTCTGCCTCCTCAGGGTGATCAAGGTGATATCGGCCTACCAGGTCCTGACGGACGAAAGGTATTGCACTTTCATATTTCGTATTTAATTGTAACTATGCATCCAGCCTGACTTTGTGATAATAATTCCTAAAGCAGTCACTGGAAAATGATGTCTGATGTCTGAATGTACCGTCTGTAGCATTAAAGGGAGGTATTTTTTGCTAAATGAGGACTGTGGACTTTGACCTTTTACATTCCACAAAAGCAGCAACAAATTGTTTGTTTTTTTTAAAGCATTTGTGCCGGTTGTTCATCCAATCGTTGTCAACACAATGTCTCTGAAATCCCAGGAGTGTATGTCTTTAGGTTTTTCCAAATGTCAACTCAGAACTGATAAGATTTTGGGCCTTAGGGGTCAAAGGTCAAGGTCATTTGGACATCCCAAAGCATGTGTTTGGGAATAAGTCATGTGCTGATTATTACAGTTTTATAGACCAATGTCTAACAGAACGAAATGATGACGTGATTATTTTTCCTACTCTTAATACTTTAAATACAACAGTCATGTTCGAAAATTTATCATCCTAAAAAATAAGCACTTGGAGCTGGGTTACTTTTCTTTCGATACTTTCCTTTAAATGCATTTAGAAACAACAAAATGAAGCTTTAAGATTTCTTTTTTTTTTATCTCTCTTTTTTTACTTAGTTATTTCAAACTGAGAGAGTGTCCTCTCAAAATGATGCAGGTGGCATCTGCTGCCACATTTATGGATCTGACATTTATTCAGTTACTTATTGTGCAACACATATTTTGCACTGAATAAACAAGGATGCGCACACAGTGGCAGAAACACACACACACACTGGCAGCTTACTGGGTCTATAAGGATGTTTTGCTTTTATCTCAATTGATGTTTTTTTTGTTTGTTTTTTTTTAAATTTACCTTTTTTTTTTCTAAGTCTTGTTAAATGTATCTTCTTGGCTGTACCCGTTTTACCTTAGCAGAGGGCCCAAATCCTTCAAATGTATGTTCCCAAAACATACTAAACTTATTTTGCATGTGTCAAAGTGATTGTATCAGTGAGAAAAACCTGACAACAAGAGCATAAATCTGAAAGTGAGACTCAGGAGTGCACAGACGAGGCCTGAAAGCAATCTGCTCGTATATGAACGTGGAAAAAAAAAAAGCATGAGGGAAAACTTCACAAATCTGAACGTGAAATCAGTTAAGACTAGAGAACTCTAGAGAACTGTAGAGATACGACCTTAGAATCTGTGCAGGGGGCAGAGTCAACTAATGCCATTACACGTTTTCCCATGGCTGGAGTGCACACACTTGCATGCACCTCACACACACACAAAATACATGCACCTTAAAGCATTGTCAGAGATTTTTTTTTTTTTTTTAATAAAATTTTATGAAGTATTAGATCAAACCCATTGATACAAAATTCAGGTGTGTCTGCCGTCTGTTTCGTTGCTGTTCAAACTTACCGTTTAACTGGCTGATTAAGTAAATGTCTGAAGCTTTTACTCTTCATCACTAAACCCCGCTGCTCCACACCGACGCAGTAATCTCGGGCAACATCAGTTTGTTGACAGTAGTAGCGGTGGTGTCTGTGTCTGAGCTGGACGCAGTGAGGGCCGCCTTTGCCTCAGGTCAGACATCAAGGCTCGTGTTAAGGTAGAACTTTTCAGGCCTTTTCCGAGTTTTGAACTGCCAGGCGATCGTTGTTTCAGCGAGATTACGGCCGTGTAAACTTCAGCCAGTCATCCAGCTCGCTTTGCCTCCCCGTGACATCATCCCGGGATCCTGCTGCTGTTTCTGCCATGAGCTTTTACGAGCACATAGGCACTACCGAGCTGAGAGCTGCATTAAAGACAGGGGAGAGACCTTCTCAGGAATGGTTATCTGGCTTTTAGCTGGAGTTGCACAACAGGGATTAGATCATGCTACCTGCCCCTTCGGCCTCTGCATCCACTCGGTGCAGCTTTGCGCTCAGACCTCGCTGCTGCTGCTGCTGCTTCTTGTGCTCCATCTAGTGGCCTTTTGTGATTCTTGCCAGTTTATTTACCGTCTGTCTGCTTTGCTTCGCAGGGAGATCAAGGAACCAAGGTAAGATTAATTCCACTTGTTTTTGGTTTCACACAACAGCTGCTAATGAAGGTTGCCTCACTCACTTTGCTCTATTCAGGATAACTTTGATTCATTCCATGCACTGCCCCAGGATGTCCCACCAGAGTTACTGACCTGGCTCACTTGAATGAAATGCAGCTGTCATGAGCGTGATCAATTCCTTTTGTGCTTTTGCTGCTTTGACATGAAAAAAAAAAAAGACAAATGCCGTGACAGACAGACAAGAAACACACAAAAAACATCAGTCTTCAGTGAGTGTAGTTTCCTCTGTTGTCATGTAGATCGCTAACCATTTGTCAATGATGTGAAAGGTAATGTACAGGAACCACAAAACCAAATCCAAGACTAACAAACAAACCGGGAAAAAAAAACAAAAAAAACAATGTGAGGACCTTCGACATGGACATTTTGAAAGAGCAGCAACTTTCAATACATTAAGACGTGTTTGAAAGAATGTGGGTTAAATGCTTCCAGGGAGATACTGATCTCGTATCAGTGATGAACTTTAATATGTAATTCCAACCATCATGGACTATATGTCCAAAACTGCTACTGAGCTTGTATGTTAAAAAAAAAAAAATCCATCTCCATGGCAACAGATCACATATGTGCTCTGGGAGAAGTGAGGAAATTTACCTTGAATTGGAATTGTTTTGTCTAACTTTGAGGACCTGTGCAAAGTCATAATATACGATGGTCAGTAAGAGTCCACCATGCTGGAGGAGAATAAATCCTCTAGATTCCGAGCCAAAGAATGTGACCTTGGTTTCCTCTGTCGCGGGTCTGTGGTGGCTTGCTCACGGCAGTTGTGGGTGTAATGAGAAAATATGGGAGCACAGTATCAAAGTTCCCAACACTTGCAGTGCAGTGTACAGAAGTTTTATTGCTAAGTTTTTGCTCTGCAGTTACACTTACCCAAAGCACTGGACTTACTTTTTGTGAATAGCTCGTTTCTGATGTGTGTGCTCATTGACCCTTCTCCTGCCAGGTTCATGTCAAGAAGCCTTCCCCTTGAGCCTCTTTTTGTCTTTTGATTTTCCCCAGTTTGAGAGGTCGTGTCTGCTTTTACTGAACCGCTGCTTTTGTGAGCTCATGCTTCCATCGATGAAGGAAAGAGGGGTTGCCCAGGGGGGACAGGAGAGTAGGTGGGGTTAAAGACAATCAGATCCACTTGTACTTGCATACTGAGGATCAAAACAAGTATTTTACCAACAGAGTTAGGACATTTTAGGAACGTGAGGGCATCACAATGGCCTGTTTAAGGATTAGGACTTGGTTTTAGGCTTAAGGTTAGAATTAATTTTAGGTTCGGCTTAGGGTAAGTGTTTGGGTTAGGGTCATCTGACTTTTAGCGAATTTAGCGAGTGTGTCATTTGAGATATGGGTGAGTGTTGAATTTGGGGAAATCTGGGCACCTTTGAGATTCATACATTTTAGATAAACAAGTTTACCGGCGGTGTTCCACCAAAGGTCGTTATCCCTGATAGGAATTGTTCCCCTACTCGCTGGAGCGCCACTGTATTCCACAAAGGTGGAGTTACATCACTACAACATGTGGATTTCTAGTCTGAACATGTGAGTCGTCTTGGGTCATCGTTGGTATGATGGTTTTATCAGCAAGCTTTTGCAATACAGCACATGGCTCAGCTATCAAAATACAAGTCTTTCTTCCCCTTTACCAGTTGTTGAACTACGAATCATTCATTAAATTGTGAATGTCAATTAAAAGAACAGTTATTCTTTTGCTTTCCTTCTGCAATTTGAAAATGTCATGAACCCCATAGGTGATTATTTTGTCCTCCCATGACATTTGAAGCCAGATCACAACACACTGCATTCAAAACTTTAGTACAAACTGTGTTAAGTGAGATGCATCTACTATATAATCAAGATTGCCATCAGTATGTTAACATATTCCTTGCCTCAGCTACATAGATGAAACAAATACTGTTGGGTATTGTGGTCTCAATTTTTTCCCAAATTCTCCTTAAACAATAATAATCATCATGATAAAGCATTTCATATATATTACTATTTTTGCTAGTCATTAAGCTAAGGTAAAACCCTCTTTCTCAGCAAAAGTTGTAGAGGGGATACCGATTCTGTCAAGTCAGAGTTATCAAAATCACCTGCCATCACCTACACTGCTTTAAACAGCTTTTCGTGGCTCTCTGTAAGCTGCCTATCGGACATGTTTTTTTAGGGCAGGAATTTTCAGCTGGGGCTCGTCCTCTCATCTGTGGCCACAGCGACGTTGCTGCTCCGCCCGCGCCACACGGTGCCAGCTGATCTCAGAAAATTAGCTGTGGGAAGTCAGATGACAAAATATAAATAGTAACAAAAGTCCACTAGGGAGCTGGTTGGATATTGTTATTAGGGCTCCAAGCCTGTGTGGGCAGTGAGGCCAGGCGATCTTCCTTTCAGGATCAGCAGTGCTGAAAGTCTATTTTAATCAGTTCAATTTTTACTGTTGACAATACTGTTTTCAAGGTGTCCGTCCAAACATGCTGTTTTTCCATTCCATTTTTGTGAGCGCAACACCGCGGGAATGTCTGGAGGGAAAGTCTTCAAATCTGGCAATATAACATGCTGATTATGGTAAAGTTCCACATAAATGTCTAAAATTTCATTTGATATGGCATAACATCACATTTTAATGTCAAAGGTCAACTTTCCTTAGATTTGTCCCACATTAATGAAATGCCTGGAGAGTATCTCTTAAAAAAATTCAAGATCAAGGATTATTGTGGTGGTCAAAGTTTATGCTCACTGGGACCTCATAAAACACCTTTATGGCGATACCTCTTTCATCTGCTGATTATGACGGGGGAAAAAAAAAAATTGAAAAATGGCAAAATGGAATTTCTCTCCACCGGACATGTTGCAACTCAAGTGTCGTAGTTTTTTTGTTTTGTTTTTTTCTAATAGGACACATTTTTCAAGTGATGACATTCATTTGGAAAGATTTTATCAAACTGAACCTGTGACTTTAATTACCATTGTTATAGGTTAGCAGACGATAAGAAAACAGCTTTCCTGCTCCTCGTCCCACTCTGCATAGATTCTATTGGTTGATAGTTTCTCCAGTTTGGAGAAATAGCAGTCAAAGCCTGACTCCAGATTTGTTTTGATTTCTCGACAAATCAGGGGTGTATGTTGTAATTTGAGGGTCCAGAACAGGTTAAATTTCTTGAAGCATAAAGGTCTCATATCTCCAGTAACTGAAAAATGTTGTGTCTAAATCAATTTGTGAACTCAAATTTGCACTCCCCATCTATATGTTCTCAGTCACCTCACGAGTTCCAACTGAGCTGCGAACCCAACAGCATTCCTGTTGCCATGGTGGCATGGGAGAAACAGCAGCAGCTCGGTGCATGTGTGTTTTCCCCATTAAGTCCCGCAGATGGAGGGGGGGTAAGAAAAGTCAAAGGAGGGAAAAACTTCAAGGAAAGTGTATAGCTGTTGGTATAGACAGGAAACAGTGTTCTGGAAAGGCTTTTATTGTTTAATAATAGAGAGAGAGTACTTTTGCAGCCTTCAGTGTTAGGGTATGGTTGCCCAAGGCTTCCATTAATCCAGGGGATATCTGCTCCAGATATCATTTCCCAGAACTGGCTGCTTGTGCCTTTTGCCAGACATTAAAAAAAAAATTAAAAAAAAATCAAGTAGAGATTTTGTGATTTAAGTGAAAACCATTAATTTCAAAACAGACATGACTACAAATGACTTCTTTTTGTGGGCTCCACTGCTTCAGTTTCCAACTTCAACCAGGCAACAGGCCCTTGTTTGGCAATGAAGTCCACTGATACTTCCGCCA
>CAAKHG010019634.1:0-11364 GCA_901007715.1 Dactylopterus volitans
TGGAGGGGGCGACGGAGGGCGGGGAGCCGCAGGCAGGGGGACGTGGTGGTGGTGGTGGTGCTGACTCCGCTCCAGCGCCGTCCGCAGCGGCGTCAACAGGCTTCCGCGCGCTGCCACTCTCACCTATCAGCGTCGTGATCAATGAGCCGCTGTCGTCCGTCACGTCCGCCACCCACCCACGCAGCGCGTGACGCTGTGGTGGCGCACCGGCAGCGGTGGTCATGGCAACAGGTCACCCTCGTGCCTGAGCTCCGTCCCGTCCGCAGGAGGACTCCCTCCATCCGGTGACGGGCTCTTAGCAGAAGAGTGTGTGTGTGTGTGTGTGTGTGTGTGTGTGTGTGTGTGTGTGTGTGTGTGTGTGTGTGTGTGTGTGTGTGTGTGTGGTGACTGACACGTGAGGGTTCACCAGGACTCTGCTGGGGGGGCCTTGGGTGACTGGCACCCCCTCTCAGCACCGGCGGCGCCGTCTTCCTCCTCCTCTTTGCTCTCCCATAGAGCCAATTTGACCAAACAAGCGAGCCACCGAGCGGCGCCGTCCGGTCCAGCACGCATGGATGGCACCATAGAAAGCGTCCCGTCCCGATCGAGGTGACCCCTCCGTTAGGGTACTTGGCACACGTACCTACAGGGTGGAGCTGGACACGCTGCAGCCGCTGATTGGTCACACAGGTCGAGGCGGTGGGAACTTTTCATTTTTCCGTGGAAAATGGCAGCACGTAACACAAACTGAGGGAGGAGCTACAGCGGAAGCTGGACGCAGCAGCAAGGAACCGGAAGGTTCTCCAGCTGGTGTCTCGGAGAGGCTGCGGAGGGCTTCCGGCCAGCGGCCGAGCAACCGAGGAACAAAAGCTCGAAGTTCCGATGTGATTATCGTCTAATTAAAGACCATAACAGCCGCAGTGTGTGGACAGAAGGACGTGGAGGTGGATGATGACCGTCTGGAATAAACCCCGCCTACCATATACGGTGCGGTCTGCCCTGGAAAGGCCATCTCCATCCAGCATTCACTGTGGCGGTGCGTGACGCGCCGTACCGAACTGCTTGGTGGAGACCTAAAGACGCTCCTTCGGTGAAGGGAAATATTTGAGCGGCATCGTCTCCGGTGCCAGCCGCGCTGCGGGGCGCCAGGAGGGTTCCGTCCTTCGCCACCTGGCTTCCCATCTGACCCCTGGGAGGGTTCCAGGCAGCTGTCTGCTCTGCTCGAGCCGCGGTGATGTTTATTGGAGGAGGAACCTCTGCCTGACCTTCAGGACTTTGGAGGAACAACGTGCCAGCCGACTGCACCAAAAACCAAAAACAACGATTCAAGCACAGAATTGATGGGGAAACTTAGATTTAGATTGTAATTAATGAGTAATTATAATCTGAGTAACGTCCACGGCGCTAAAATGACAGCCGGCGTCATTTGCTCTGGTGTCTACGGGCACGTTTCCACCACGCTGCGGCTCCTCTCCACTCTACCCTCCTCCCCTCGCCTTTTTGGGTTTTCCATTAGGACCAAAGTAGTGGGTACCAAAAGAAGGTCGACCACTCAGAGGTGTCGTGGAAACCCTGCAGTGATTGGTCAGAGAGGGCGGTCACGGCAGCGCTTCGTCATGGATGCGCGGCACGCATGGAAATACCATGAGCACCGCACGCCTGCGCCCGCCCTTTACGAACCACCAAACTGCTGTGGCGGCTGCTGTTTTCATTTCTTACTTTCAAAAATGGCAACCCGTAAGATCGCACCGCCGCCGCCGCCGCCGCCACCACCGCCGCGGCTGCTGCTGCTGCCGCCGCCACCGCCACCACCACCGCCGCGGCTGCTGCCGCCACCGCCACCGCCACCGCCGCGGCTGCTGCTGCTGCCGCCACCGCCACCACCACCGCCGCGGCTGCTGCCGCCAACACCACCGCCGCCGCCGCCGCCACCGCCGCCGCCACCACCGCCGCCGCCGCCACCGCCGCCGCTCCCACCAATCCAGGGGGGGCAAACCTTCCTCACCTCCATCGCTTTAATTCGTCCTAAGTATTAATGTCGTACTTAAAACGGAGCCTTTTTAAGTTTTCTTGCACCGTTTTCCGTTGGTTTCCCTCCTTTCTTTTCCTTTCTTCTCTCTCTCTCTTCCCCTCTGCTACTTTCTCTGCTTCAAAGCTGTTTTATTCTCCAAATGGATGAAAAAAAAGTCCAAATCAGCCACCGGTGCCTCTTCCACCTGTTGTTGGTTTATCAAGGTAGGCGCTTGTCACGGAGCTTTGACGTTTCCACGGTTACGGATGAACGCCATGTTTAATCTCGAGCCTAACTACGCCTACATTACATTAAATTACATTACATTACATGGTTTTGATGCCAAATTGCTGGTGAATAAAAGAGGAGTATCTCCCCTTAAATAAAAGAAATCGCTTTACCTCAAAACAGAAATGCTGCAGGTATCTTAATCAGGATGCTTCTATGATGGTTCTATCATGCTTAATATAAATATGAGGACAAAGATGAGTGATGCAAGGACAGTTTTGCAATGATAGGATCAGTTTGGGTGTCTTGAATACAACAAATCTGATGTAGCATATCTATTAAAAGTATTTGAAATAACCAACTATACTGACTAATGTTTTATTTTTTCGGGGCTTCAACGTTTCACCAGTCCTTTAATCATTTGGTGACGCCGTTGTTGAATCGTCAAAAAGGGGAAAGGTCAGCAATAAGTTGATTGTCAAAAACTGTCAAAAGTCTCGAGTAAAAGTCACCAGCACATCTCCAGCAAATTAGGGGAAAAAAAGCGGAACTTTGGAAAATATTTAACTGAAACGGAACGCAAACAGGTGCGTGTCCGTTGAGGGTGGGGCCAGTTTTAGTGTTTCCGCTACGGAGCACTCAGAGGGGAAGCAGCAGGTCAGCGTGCGCAAAATGGAATTCGACCAGATGGAGTTGGAAGTGTTAGTGCAAGAGGGAAATAAAAATATTATTGAACTACACCAAAGAAATGCCAATATCACCAGAAGAAACGCAACATGGGAGAGAATCTGCCAGGAAGTAAATGCAATCGATAAAACAAAAACAATGACGTTAACTCGATGCACAAGTGGGTGAAAAGTGACCCGCTGAGGTTGTTTTCTAGCAACACGTTTGTGATGAAAAGTTGTTATCATTTCATATTCCAGGTATTCCTGGAATATGAATATGGTCAAAAAAATGACCCATATTAAAATCAGTGCATTTTTGTGCCATTTTTGTCATTTCTGCTGAGAATAATCATTGATGTTATGTTTTGTACTGTGCACACAAGAGTGATTCCATGTTTGAGTTATTCTTAGATCGGAGAGCTGCACTTGCGCACACACAGACACACACAGACACACACAGTTTTTTTTATTGCTGTGTTCGGTGCAATCGAGTTTCCTTGGTTTCAGTTATTATTGTTCAAAATGTTTCACCATGTTCCGAATGTTAAAAAGTGAACAATAACAATAACGCAAACATGAAATCATTCAGGTGTGCACAATGAAAAACACAACGTAAATGATTATTTTTAGCAAAAATAACAGAGATGGCACAATAATGCACTGATTCTAAATGGTCATTTTTTGACCCACTTATGGACGAGTGCAGGCTACAGTCACTCCTGCATCTCAGGGTTAAGAGACGACGGCAGGATATAAGGTGGCCAACCAAAGAAAACTGCAATATGATAAAACCTGTGCAAATAAAAGTGTTGCAGCGTGAGCGGCTCCAGCCCTCCAGCCCTCCAGACCTCCAGACCAGCCCTCAGTTCATCCTACACCTCCAAACGGTCACTGCTGGACCGCAGACATCTCTGAGTTATTTGTCCAGTGACAGCAGCCGGCTGGGCCAGTACCTCCTCTAGAACATTAATACAGGCGCAATCACAATCACCGCGACTATTTTAGGGCCTTATAAATCTCACTGCTTGTGATAGATTAATCTATTTGCATTTTCTCCTCCCAGTGTTATGGGCACAAGGGCAGCGATGCCCCATTTTGCATATTTATCAAGGCAAGCGTTGTAAATGAGCAGCATGTGTTGTTCTGCTCATTTGAAGGACGGAATCCTCACTGCCACCCTCAGTGGGTCAGCTTGCACTTTTGTTTGGAGGTGCTGTCAAGTTTCCAAGTTTTTAGCGCATGTAAACCTTTAGTTAACCAGTGGGTTTAAATGCTTTCCAATGGCGTCTGAATGCAGGTCAGGCCAGTTCCTGATTTTGCTGAGGACCCTTTAGGACCTCTGAGGCTCCCTCAGCCCCCTCTGAACCACCGTCATGCAAGCGCAAATGTGGACAAAGAGGGGATGAGCTGATGAACCAAAGATTACCTTGGCTGCCAGCACTAAATAATAACGCAGATATAAATCCATACATGCGTACTTTATTAATCCCATCGGGTCAAAATGCGCTGCAACGTCCCAAAACATTCCCATTATGAGGAACGAGCCGCAAAATTCATAGACGGTGCACATTCAAAAATACATACAAAAACACGAAAGGAGTGCAGCCACAGAAACGTGCTGCAGGAAGCCAAAACGAGCGCAGAAACTGCCAATGTGCTGCAGACACGCAAACGCTGTAACTACAAAAACCCTGGCTGATAAAAATCAGCTGTAAACTGAGACACAGTGGAAGTGCTCCGGGCCTCCAGGGGGCGCTAAGCGCCACACACCAGCCAACACTTGAAACAGTAGATAATGCAGCAATGGTGTGTGTTTTTTGCCCCTGTCAGCCACCGTAGAGGATAACCAGTCTTTATCACCACCAGGAAACACAAAAGAAGAAGTCAAATTTAGTAAACCTAAACTTCACGTGGGAAAAGCTATAACTGTTGCTGGGGTAACTACGTCAACCAATTGTCCATGGCAGGAAAGAGACCATACAGGAGAAACCAGTTTCAAGAAACTGTTTTTTTTCCTGAAAGTTGTGTGATGTTCATTTTCCGTATTACAGGTCAGCGTCCCATCAAAGTCAACGAGAACCTACTTTACTATGGGAAATACTCGCCCATTGAGACTAGAAGTACTGTTGTCACCTTGACGTGGACACGCACGATGTTAATCAAACAGCAGGCAGCGATGTGGACACGTTTCCCAAGAACACCACAGCTTTCTTTCTTCAGTAACGAGTCATCAAAATAGCAACAGTGACAGTTTTTTCCATGAGAACGCCGTTACTGTTACTGACAATAAAAGGAGGCGCGTTACTGTAACTAAACTGTAACTAAACTGTAAGTAAACTGTAACTAAACTGTAACTAAACTGTAACTAAACTCACTGAAGCTGTTTTCAAGTGAAGGGGCGGGGCAACTGCATAAGTGATGGTGATTGGCTACACACACACACACACACACACACACACACACAGATGATCCAAAAGTGACGTTTTTAAACAGGAAGTTCAGAGATTAATTTTCCCTCATTGAGATAAAAGGCAAGAATGTAAAGGTGAAACATGATGATGAGGAACAAAGTGTTTCTGCACCTCCGCTTGTCTCACACGTTACAATAGTGCAGTAGTAGTAGTATGAAATGTTTTCTGTTAATATTTCATTCTATTAAGTGTCGATTTCATTAATGAAATATATTTTAAATTCAATTTTACTATAAATAAGTGAACATGTAGTGAATTTCAAGTTCCAGTAAGGGAGGGGAGGGGCCAAATTCTTTGACATATTTGAATGTTTAAAAATGTAATACAAAAGCTACTTTCCCTGGTAACCAGTTACTACCACTTTTACCTAGGTTAGTAACTTAGTTACAGCAATAACTCAGTTACTTTTTGGGAGAAGTAACTAGTAACTATCACTAATTACTTTTTTTAAAGTAACATGCCCAGTACTGTGTGAAACATTTTATACCGTTTTTATTCCAGTCCACGGCCTTAATATTGTACAATATTATTGAATTCTAAAATTCTGAGCTTCAGTAGCAGCAAAAACGCGCAGATGATCATCGTTATGGGGCGACACGCTGGGGCGACACGCTGGGGCGACACGCTGGGGCGACACGCTGGGGCGACACGCTGGGGCGACACGCTGGGGCGACACGCTGGGGCGGCGGCTAGCACTGCTGCCTCATAGCAAGAAGGTCGCAGGTTCGATTCTTTGGGGTCTTTCTATGTGGAGTTTGCAGGCTCTCCCCGTGTCTGCGTGGGTTCTCTCCGGGTACTCCGGCTTCCTCCCACCTTCCAAAAGCATGCTGAGGTTAATTGGCTCCTGTGTGTGTGTGTCCTTCTTGTCTGGCCCTGCCATGAGCGGGCCACTGGACCAGGGTGTTTGTACCCCGCCGCTCGCCCGTTCGCCTGTTGTCAGCTGGGTTCGGCTTCGGCATGACCGCTGGAATAACCGGAAAGAGCGGAAGATGATGAATGAATAATCATTGTTATCATCACACTGCTACGGCGGTTCAGAACCGCCCCGCCCCGCTTTGGGGGGCGTTTGGGCCACACGTTTCCGCGTCTGCCTCAGATTCCAGCGCCGCCTCTGCTGAGTGAGGCTGCAGAGCCGAGACAGAGAGGCGGATTATGCCAGCATGACAAAGCCATCGTGAAAGCTGCTGCTCTCATCGGAAGGCTGCCTTTCCCGGAGCTGACCGCTCCCAGATGCCCCGACATGTTTCAAACCAGAACCGAGTCGGCAGCGAGGCTGAAATATGAAAGGAATCACATGGAATCAAATTGACACGGGCGGCATCTATCAGGTCATCTCGCAATCGCAGGGTTGGATCTCGCTTACAATCACCTGGTCTGGATATAAAGTCATTATATCACAGTGCTGTCGATCAATAGAAAAAACTGACTAATTAATCAGAGAATTTCCGATCAATCGCTCCTCTTCAGACTGAAGCTTGTAATCATAGATATTTCACAAAAATGACCCGGTGACATATCTTTGAATGAAAAGTTGTTATCATTTAATACTCCAAGTAATCTTCAAAAAACATGTTTTCAATATGATGTCATGTTGGTATTCCAGCATTCTTAAAACACACACTGGACCTTTCCATACAAATGTACTGAGTAACAGCTGGTGACAAGGAACAGAAACATGCCAAATTATTACGTACAACCAACAAAGTATTGATTACAATTGTCACAACAAAACCGAAACGTTGCGGCGGCGGACGTCTCATCTAACCCAAAATAATGCAACCTGCAGCTTTAAATTAGGAGCGGTTGCGGTTTACACACCACGTGACACATGAAAGCAACCTTTGTCAAAGTGAAACAGGAAGTTTGTTCCAAAAATGATGTAAAATGATGTAAATGACAAGAGGTCCAAGTTGTCTGTGATTTGAACGGAGCCACCAAAGAAGAAGAAGAGGGACCATGATTGAAAGCCGCAGCGGCGAGGATTCAGTCACGGCTCACATGTTCATGTTCCACAGGTATGCGGCGACCTCACTGGCGCGGCTTCTTCCTGTTGTTGCAGATGACCCCACCCCCAGGTTTCTCATGTCTCCGGCTCTTATTGGCTGTGGCTTAGCGTTCGAGCTTGACTCGACTCCTCATCTTTGTCACACAGTCCCGAGTATGAAGTCACATGAATTAGACGTTTATGGCGGCGGCATGTCTAGAAGCCGGCCCCCCGCCTGACGCGTCCGCCTGCTGCTGCGAACCTCTGGATCCCGCCAGCAGCGCCTCGGAGCTCTGCTCTCCACAGATGCGGCCGCACCTTCCTCGCGCCAGACTGGAGGTGGCGTGGCACTAACGCGTGCTGTCAGCGGCGGGGCGAAGCGGCGTGCTGGGACGGCGTGCTGGAGCGGCGTGCTGGAGCGGCGGGCCGGAGCGGCGGGCCGGGGCAGGGCGGCAGCCCTGCGAGGGTCTGGAGGGGGGGGGCTCCCTGATGAGGAGCGGGATGAGTGTGGACAGCTGTGGCCTCCAGCTGCATTCAGACCCTCCTATAAGACTATAAGACCACCCCAAAGGACAGAGGACTCACTGCATGTGTGCGTGTGTGTGTGTGTGTGTGTGTGTGTGTGTGTGTGTGTGTGTGTGTGTGTGTGTGTGTGTGTGGTGATGTGCATGGTGATGTTCATATAGAGCTTGAGTCTGGAGGAAAGAATGGCTGCAGTTGGCCGGCTCGCTGAGGTGAGCAGAGGCTGAGCGGCTCTCGGGTGTGTGAATGAGAGGATGAGGCCATCAAAGGGTGAATGTGCTGATTTCAGCCTCTCAGGCAGCACTTTGCGCAGGACTCCTCACTCAGCAGTGCTGCGGATTTAGAGCAGCGTCGGGGTGTGAGCAGCGTGCAGGTGATAATCCCGGGCTCCTCGGGGTGGACAGACCCGAGTACACGGCGTCTGAAAGAGGAGCTGGAGAAAGAAGGGCCGGTGACGGTGGAGACCAGCTCGCAGCCGGGACTCCGCTCCTTCTCCTCCTCTTCCTCCTCCTCCTCCTCCTCTCTTTTGCGCTTGCAGACCTGCTGTAACGTCTCACACGCACCTTATTTTTTTCCAATTCTAATTTTATTCATGTCTTTGTTTTTTGGCGCCGGACGCAGGACTCACAGTTTGAGGCGATATTCTGGCTCAACTCAACTCAACCTCAACTCCGAGCTGTCACAGAAACCTGTTACACGGCCCCCCGCTGCTTCTGTTAATCAGAAACATTGTTGGGAGAGCACCAACCTTTCTTTCTGCCTTTTCAGGTTTTTAAAATATTAAACTTTTTTCCAATAAATTGAAAGGACATAACTTTGATGTGAGCTAATTCTGCTTGCTATGTTGTTTTGGTTGGTTCTTCTTTTTGAAATTAGCCGCTTTTTATTGGCTAATGACTTCTGCAATCTTTAAGCTACAGAAATCTTTCAAATATCAGTGTTCAGCTTTTATGGATATTTATTCTCCGGGTCAATTTTTTAAAACTTTTTAAAACTGTTTTACCATGTAAGACAGAACCCTCTCTGAAGTTGCAGCTCCTTGACTTTGGCTGTTGTTCTACTGTTTAATTTAGCGATTTTTCAGTTCCATTCGGCTTTCTGCATTCAAACACACATTTTCTGCAGGAAATTCATTTTCCATTTGTTATTATTATATAATCACCAGCCCACATGTCTCATTGTTTTTTCCTTCTTTGCTGCCCGTTTTTCCGCACCAAGTTCTGCGTCGTAGGGGAATTGTTGGGTTTCTGTAGAGAGCATGGCTCTGATGCGAAAGGATAAGTGCTGTTAAGATGTGGAGACGTGAATAAGAAGGTCTGAGCAGAAAAAGCTCTCCACACTGAATTAATATTGCTGCCCAGCCGGATTAAACGACGCACCTCCCCTGCTCACGTTAAACCAGTCTGAATGATTTCTGCACTTCCACATATCTGGTTCATGTGGAAAACTCTCGCTATTTCATTCTCGCACACAAGTGCTGTAAACCTGAACCTCGGAGCCGTACGTTGTTGTTGTTTCAATGACAGAAGTCGTTTCATCAGGTCATTCAAGCAGTCGAACACACACTGTTGTTTCTGAACCACCCACATCTGTATTTAATGAATATGTAGAGAAAAAATAGCCATCAAACTGAACTTACACACACTCTCGTACTTCACGCAGGAAGTGTTTGGGGTTTTATCAGCTGTTTTTAAATGAAGTAATTCATAATTGTGTCGTTGATCCCTTTCACCTTAAAGACAGGTGGGCACCGAGCACAGCCACACCTGCATGTCCCACCTGCATGTCCCACCTGCATGTCCCACCTGCCTCTCTTGATGCAGACCTCCTTTCTGTAAATATCCGTTTGGGCCCTGGAAGCCTGCCGATCACCTGTGAATGGTAGTAAAACTGTCATCCTCTCGACTGAGTGCTTCTCGTCTTCATCCGTTTTAACTCTGGGGATCTGAAAGCGTCCAATCACATGCCAGCTGCTGTTTCTGACTGCGTGACCGTTTTCAGGGAGTTTGAGTGTCTTACAACGGAAAACGTGACTGGATAGTCGTGAAGTCGAAATGTTCATAACATCAACAGCAGTGCATGTTGTGTTTGTATCGGACTACCACATACTTGTTGTTTGTACGTGACATTTTCCTGCAGGATGCTTTTGATGTGACACCTGCTGGTTCCTCTCTGATGTCCACTTTCACTTTTGACATTAATAAACGTGTATATACATGAAAATCTTCCAAGATTATTAATTAAAGATTATTTTGGTGTTCACACAGTCAACAAGGAGTTCATTATATGTGAGGCTGCGTTAAACACCTGCAAATAAGCAGCCATGATGTGCGTTTCGCTCTTTAAACCGTCAGCTAACACGCTCAATTAGTGCTCCTGTTGTTGGTGGTTTGGTGAGAAATGCTGCTCTGCTGCTACTTTTAGCTGTGTTGACTTTGAAATTAGTTAAAGAGGCAGGAGACAAAAAGACAGTTGTTTTTTTTTGTCAATGAATATGACAAGTTATTTGTGATCTTGTGAATCGGGAGGTTCTGCAGTCAAATATGTTCAAAAACACAAACAGGATCAAGTGCGCAAGAAGGAAAGAATGATTCTACAACAGTTCTCACCCAAGAGAAAAAGTGAGGTAAAGAGTTCATATACACGTCATGTACAATAAAGAGAACATATATGAGGTTAAAGAGACCACATTATGTTTTGTGGGTTTCTTTCCGTCAATGTGCTACAAAGCTTTTTGGTGCATTCAAAACATCTGCAAAGTTACAAAATGCAAGAAACCATATCTTACAGAATGTAAGTACATGACTGGGTGATGTCACGATGTAACAACTCCACCTCCAGCAAATGATGCCCCGCCCACTGGAGCCTCGGTCTGCCATTGTTACTTGAAGAAGCAACGCTAAAGTCTCCATCCACTCTGACATGTGGTGATGCCAACGTATTCAGCTCATTTAAGAATCATCAGTGCATATTAATTAATAAAAATTCTTGCACCCATGGTGTGAATGGACCATATTTAGCTATGCAAGCTAAAGCTCATCTGCAGGCCCTGGCAGGTTGATGGTTTTATTATTTATAATTGTATAATTTGCTGAAGCGTTAGAATCCTGCTGACAGTGAGATCACGGGAGAAATATCAAATCAGATTCCTGTTCTCTTTAGAAGTGCTGTTGCAGTGATATTCATGCTAGAAGCTGCCAGTTTCTGCTAGGGTTTTTATATGAACCAATTAGAGCAGACTCTGCTTTTTTGGAGGCGGGGCTTAAAGAGACAGAAGGCAAACTTAGCCATGTCAGAAAAAGGGCGAGCCGGGGTGCTGCGGTGATGCACAGTGTGAGAAAACAAATGTGTTTGTACATTAAACATCACAGGATATAAAGTTAACGTCGAGGACGGCCAACATAGAAGTACAAACCTTAAAAGAGTAAAATATGGCTCTTAATTTCAGCCACAAAGACACGTTTAAGTTGAACCAATTGGTCCTGCTACACTGCATATAAA
>CAAKHG010019636.1:7998-21165 GCA_901007715.1 Dactylopterus volitans
TAATCTTGGAATATGCCGAAGCTATTCTGTGTGAGTGTGTGTGAGTGTGTGAGTGTGTGTTTGTGGTCCGGGAAGACAAAAAGCTGATGTCTTTACTTTGCAATAGGCTGAAAGCTGATCCAGTTGTCCACTGCACAATTTGATACGTTAGGTCCAGCCTGACTGTACACACACACACACACACACACACACACACACACACACACACACACAGTTCTGTAGACTCATCAACAGATTATGTTTCAGCAACAACGCAACAGCGACTCTGCTTAAGCAGCACTGCGACGCACGCAGTCGCGTCCCGACCCTCACGAGCACGTGCAGCGAGCACACACACACACACACTCGGCGAGGTGAGCGTCCCGCGCGAAGCAGTCAACAAGTAGAAGACACCGTTTTGGAAACGCTTAGTTATGAGCAAAACAAAACAAAACCAATAAATAAAAAAAGGGCGCTTTAGCCATTTCCAGCGGAGATTCCACCAATCAGCCTGCTCGAAAGGGCCTGGGGCGGCGCCTCGGCACATTTTGAAGACTCCCAACTTGATAAATCAAGGGGTTAAACTCCTCCTGGCCTTTATGAAAACGCGGGTCATTAAAATTCAGCAAAAATCGACCGAGATGAAACACTTCATCACGATAAAAATTTCAGCAGCGCGGCGCAGCCCTACTTTCAACACATTTGTGAATCTCGGGAAACATGCGAAAATACTGTCTGCGCCATGTTCCCTCCACGGTTAGTGGGGTGGAAACGATAGATTCATACATACTGCAATCTGCTCCCATCTCCTCCTAACTGGCTTAACAGACTTTTACACATGTGTACACACACATGCGCGCACACACATGCGAGGGGGAAATTAGATCGGGAACAGTGGGGTCTAAGTAAGCAGCAGCCTGATTATCTCTTTCAGCCGAATCTTAGGTCAACCAATGGGTTAACCGCCTCAACGCACCCGGCAAGTCAACACTGCGTGTGTGCGTGTGTGTGTTTGTGAGTAAGCGCAAACAGGCTGACAGCCAAGAGAAGAACATGGGACCAGATTGCAGATATGTGTATGTGTGTGGCGTAGAATGTGTATTTACACGTCCGTTAAGCTGTTAGTCATGAGTTAATGGGGCCAGAGAAGAGCAGCGTGTGTGGGTGTGCGTGTGTGTGTGTGTGTGTGCGATTGCGTGCGTGTGTTTCCATGCATGTGTCCCTGCAGCAGTGTGGGCATGTACAGCGTGTACATATGGGGCTTTGTCTGCGTCACAGTGGTCGCTGCTCTAGAACTTGGTATTAGACTTGCAAAGGGGGGCGGGGTGGGGGGGGGTCAGCGGGGACGTATATGTATGTGGGTTATGCTTCATTTAAACTGAAGGCACTGGAGGCGTTTGGACGTATACATTTTACAAACGCGCCGGCAGCTTCAAAACTGACAGACTTGCATTAGGAGAACAGAGGAATCTCTCAGAAGTGGCACCACACATCAAATTCTCAGAAGAGGATCAGTTTAAAACAGACGTTTTTTTTTTTTCCCATCAGGTTACAGGGTCCATCCAGACCAAGGAGAGGTCGCTGCACGCCGGGGGCACCAAGAATTTAATTACACATAAATGTAAAGTATTCGGGATGCCCGCAAAGCAAAATTCTGCGGCCACTCATATTTAAGATGGAAATGAGGATTTAGCATCGTGTCATGATGATGCCGTTATGCTCCTCGCTGGGAAAAACAGAGGCAGATTTTGGCTTCATCTCATTTGACGAGGCAGAGACGGAGACGGAGGGCTCCACTGGCTCTTACAGGAGCTGAAGTTCTACCACAGGAGGTTCTGGATCTGTTTTGGGACACCAGTGTGGGACCGTTTGTGGGTTTCTGAGTGCAAGGCTGCGGCAATGAATCCCCCCGCAAACACGCCGAACTTGGGTGCTCGGAAATTCCAAAAAACGACTACGTGTTTTGCATCAAGTCGTCTTTTAAGATCGATTCATCTAAAGAAAACGGTGGCGCAGGTTGAATTTCCTCCAACACAATTCCATGCTGGAAAAACACACAACATTACATTCAGCATCCCCGCCACACAAGACATATATACCGTGTAAATATTATACACACACCAGCCAAAAACTTCCCTCCCACACACTGGCCATCAATGTCGTTACCGTAAAACATATACAAAATATCAAACTCTCTCTCTTGCTCGTCCACGCAAACAAAACTCAAACATACCGCACATTCTTCGGTTTCCACTTCGGTCAAACTGTGTCCGACGCCGCGAGGCCGCCGGCGTTTTACTCAGCTGAAGTTTTTAAATCACCCGTACGGTTTAAAATAACCGACCCACCATCCGATTCGGGAGTTGCAATGTGGTGCCCGTTCCAATTGGTTGATATTATTACTTGCGGCGCGGGACCTCACTGCACAATATTCCCCATTCAGTGGGGAAAAAAAACGCTTTCAAAAAAACCAACAGTTTTTTTTTATATTGATACAATAATTAATCGCACAAAACCGTGTTAAGACCTTAAAAATGTGTCTACAAATAAAGCATCTGATTTTATAACAAACATGCAACATTCACCATTCGGAGCAAGTGATAATCTAGCAGCTTCAAAACGACCTGTTGAGATCGCCTCCGTGTGATTCACCTGAAGACGGAGTAAACTTAAAGTCTTTGGATAAACAACATAAATGCTTTCACGCGGACGGCGTTAACCGTTGGAGGAAACCACGAAAACCCGAAAACCCGTCGGTGCACTTGAAGAAAATGCCGATAGGTGAATTTATATCTCTTCGCCATATAGGCAACAACATGTGTGCGCAATGGTGCGAGTCTCGAGACCTCCTATCGGCACGTGAGGCTAGTAAATATCATAACGCAGACGAGCGAGTGTGTGTGTGCGTGTGTGTGTGTGGGTCTAACGAGGTGGAAGACAAACACTGAGCGCTCCACGCAACCAGCATCTTTCGCCAGCAGCAAAGGATACGAAGAGATCTCATTGGCCCTGTGCAAGAGCGCCGCACGTGCTGCGCACACACATACACACACACACACACAAACCCACACAGAAAGAAGTACACCACGTTCCAAATTATTATGCAAATGGTATTTATCTCTGCTTTTCCTAAATAGTCGATGCAAATGACAGTCAGCATAACTTTGAAGTCATCAACTGTTAGGGTGTAATTCAAATTTTATTGAACTAACCTCCCAATAATAACAGTATCTTTTCTTAAAAATAGGAAAAACTCAAAATGCCCTCTTCCAAATTATTTTTATGCCCAATGGAGTTTAAAAACATCTTAGGTTGTAAAGAAATGAAAATGGTCATATTTGCTGAAATCAAATGCTATTTCAATCAAAAACACCTTCACGGGCCAAGTTACACGTCAACATCGGACCCCTTGGTTGACATCGCCTTCAAAATTCTTCCATCCATTGACAAACGCATCGGATTCAGAGAGCAGCTGCTAAAATGCCATCACAAACCAGTAAGCAGGTATTTGAAGCTGCTTGGTGCCTCTGCAGTCCCGCGAAGCTCACGGTGTTACATCCTCCGGAGGCTTGCACTGTTGCATAAACCTACTATCCCGCCACCCGTAACCAACGCTCCCAGAAACACAGGAAGACTAATTTAATCAGTCTCGTTTACTGATCCAGATGGATCAGTGGATGGTTGGTGGTTGGCCACCATCTACCAACAAGGCGTCGGCAAGGAGGTGGCCGAGTCATGTTTTGTGCTGGAATCGTGGGGAGGGAGCTGGTAGGCCCCTTTCGGGTCCCGGAAGGCGTGGAAATGACCTCGGCAAAGTACGCGGAGTTTCTGACACTTTCCAAACAGCAGCTCTGGACGGCTATTTCGACATCCTGCAAAGAAATTCAAGCAGAAACCCTCCAAAAACTCACAAATTCAATGGATGCACGAACTGGGAAGGTGATATCAACGAAGCGGTCCGATGTTAACATGTAACCTGGCCTGTGAAGATGTTTTTGATTTAAAAAGCGTTTGACTTCAGTAAATACGACCTCCTAATGCTGCAAATTCAACAAATGGCCATTTTCAGTTCTTTACAACCTGTAAAACGTTTTGAAACTCTGTTGCGCATAATAATTTGGAACAGCGCTTTTTGAGGGTTTTTTTTTTTTATTTTTGAAAAAAATACATTATCATTGGGAAGTTTGTTCAATAAAATTCAAATCGCACCCTAACGGTTGACGACTTGACAGTTATACTGGCTGTCATTTGCATCGACTACTTAGGAAAATCAGAGAAAGACACCATTTGCGTATTAATTGGGAACGTGGTGTACTGCGTGACACAAACACACTTCCTGTGTTCATAAAGTCGACTGAAGGCTGAAGGCGAATGAGAATAATGAGGGTCAAGCCCAGTTTAGTTTATGTCGCATCCGAACATGACTGTAATGTCTTTCGCGCTTTACGTTTCCCCTCAACACTGCGGAGCCGGCAGACACTCAAGGGTGACGCTGGCGGACGTCGATCCACGAGCAAGAAAGAAATTACTGGACAGAAATGTCAAAGCAGTGGCCGTAATCAGGGATGGATGATGTGGCCAGCGCTCATCCATGTCGCTTTTCAAATGTAAACAAATGCCCCGGCAGATGTTATATAAACCGGATCTTCATAATGCAGACATTCCAGCACATGGTGCAAAGCCAGGAATTCAAATCAGCCGACTCGCCAAACGCGGCGGCGAGGGCAGTCCTGCCTGTCACGCAGTAAATAGGGAAATATCCATTTTCGTGTAGGGACCCATTTGAATGTTCTTACATACATTATATGATGACGTTAATATGTTGTGCTGAATGCTGTTGCTGTCCTTTTGGGGCAATGACATCGTCCAGGCTTATTCCTAAAATTAGCTGAAAGGTAGCGGGAAGGGTAACTGAAGGGAGCGAAACCTCCGGAACCGGGCTCAAGTTCAGAACTGATGAAGGCTCCTCCGGTCTGAAGCCCCTTTCACGGCGACAAGAACCCCCCCCCCCACTATCAACCACCGAACATCCGGCCCCGCGTCTGCACTGCGAAATGGCGCAATCGGTCTTTACACCCGGGTCACATGACTCCGCAGTGGTCTCGGGTGTGACGTCCTTATAGCACGTGATATAGTAACTGCGCCGCAGCCTCCAACTCTGGCACAGATTCCATCCGTCTTCGTTCAAACGGCGGCGCCGAGCTTGTGAAGTCTGAACAAGAGACTCGAGTAGAAGACGAAGGAAAGTAAAAGTTTACCCCGTTTTTCCGGCACGTTCGTGACGTCACCAACAAGATGCGTGAAAGCAGACAGACTCAGCTGCTCTCAGTCAGACCCGGCGGGGCTGCTGGGAACGCCGGAAAAGAATCATCGGCTATCTTCAGTGGATTTATATGCATTGAATAAGCTTGCGTGTAGATGCTAACTTTGCTGTAAAAGTCGGTGTGCTAAATCCGCTCTGGCGTCCAATCGTGTGTGTGTGTGTGAAGTTAAGTCGGGGCACATCAGGAGGAGGATGACCGACGGGGTTTGAGACCGGACCGCTGTCTGCTGCGGGGGTTCTCACTGGAGCTGAGTATCGACGGTGGTGTCTTCTTCCGCCGTATGTTCGATACCTCTGTCCTCCGCTTCCTGCCTGCACGACACCCGACGCCACTGCTGTGTGTGTGTGTGTGCGCGCGTGTGTGCGCATCTTCTGCTGCAGTACTTTCAGGCAGAGAGAGTGAGCCGGGATAAAGTTGCATGTTGTTCTTTTCGTGGCAGCGTTTTCCGAGTGATGGAATCCCTGAGAGGATTTAATGCTAGTGGCAGAGACGAGCCTCGCTGGCCATGAACGCCGGGCCGCTGTCTGCGCGCAGCTGTCTCACCGCTCGTCTGCCTGCGCCGCAGACAGACGGGCAGGGGGACGAGCCGCGGACGTGCGTGTCGGAAGTGGAATTTGCCGGCAAGACGCAGAAACAGTCGCATGTGAAGAGGCTTGACTGATCAGAGCGGCAAAGACCAGTGAAGCAGGACAAACCCCCTCGAGATGTGTCGCCTCGTTTTCGAGGGCGTCCAACCAAACAAAAGTCCATAAATCAATCAGTCAGTTGATAAGAAACCAATCTGCCACTATTTTGATGATCTAGTTAGAATTCACTTTGCAAGCACAAAAGATTTGCTGATTTTCTTTTCACACATGCAATGTATAACAAGCAGTCTGGATTTCTGTGTTGCAGTGGGGCAGAACAATCTTGGATATCCTTTCTGAGTGACTGAAAGTTCAATTTTTCACAATTTTGATGACAAAGCATTGATTATTGAAGGGAGTAATCAGCAGATATTAATAAGTTAAGAAAATCACCGGGTGCGGTCCAAACGCCTCGACCTTAACGCGTCCTGAACCAGAGGTTAACAGCACGGAGTGCGGGCAGCGCCAGCTGAGCAAACATTCAAATACAACTAATCTGATATCGCATTCAAATATATTACTTAAAATACAAGCATATAAATATAACAAATTAAAACAAAGTTCTTGTCATTTATACAAGAAATGATTGATGCGGAAATAGCGGGACCGAATTAAAAGTAACCCGCTTACTAAGTTCTTACTAATTTCTTGCTTATTTTCGGGTTAATTTTACTTCACGGATGGCCTTTTCCCCACGTTTTTTTTTAGAGAAATGTGCATTCTCTTGTGTTGTGGTCATTAAGAAAATAGCAAAAAAAATCTTTGCATAAAGCAGGATTTTTAACAACGCTGGATAAGCTGGATCAGATGTCTTGTGAAAGGCGTCTGAACGCAGCCTCGACCTAAACATCTCTCCACGCCGTGCAGGCGTCTGTCCTGAGCAGCGTCACTTCAAATGGGGGTCGTTAGCCCCAACCTGGGAATCTAGAACGTAAAAAAAAGTTCGACACGACCCCCCCCCCCATCTGAATTCCCCACTGCATGCAACTCTAAATTAGTCCTGTCTTTAGCATCCAACATATGTGAGCTCATCATAGCATCCAGAACAAAGCCAGAGGACAGAGAAGTGCTTGTGAGCGCTGCTGCTCTGCTCACACAGCCCGCTAGATAAGACACACACACACACACACACACACACACACAAGACTAACACTGTTTGGTACTTATGGAAAATACTGACGGCCATTATTTCCTGCAGAACTCTGGGTGCTGCGGTTGGACACGTCACCGGGACTGGAACCACGGGAGAACACGCAACACAGAGGATGCAGAGGACTGAGAGGTTTGACACATCGTGACTGGAGGTGGTTGCAATCAAAGCCCGGCATGTATATTTATCTGCTAGTACGGCTGCTCACCATATAATCTCAACATCCAGCCTGAAAAATAAATAAATAAATCAAGGAGCTGGTTTGTTATGGTGATATTTCGCTCCACCCTTAATCTACAAGTTATTTAGAGGTCAATCAGAAAGTGAGAATGTTTCGAATTGTTACTAATTATCCATTCGCGAAATGGAAAACTGCAAAAATGCATCTGCGGCAAGCACGGCAGTTCAAATCTCAAGAACATGGGAGGGGGCCGGGGGGGAGGGGGGGGCTGGGAACCGTGACGGGTGACAGCGCTGCTCTTTGAGCAGGAAAACAAACATGCTTGTCAATATGACAGACGCATTCTCTGTGTTGTAGCACCAGAGGGTGAAAACAGATGCTGTGACGGACTCTGTTTCTCCAACATGCCCTTTAAAGTGCCATATTTTGACTGAGGTGACCGCACACACACACACGCGCGCGCACACGCACACACACTCACGCACGCACACACGCATGCGCCAGCAACAGTCGCAGGATCAGGCGGGACCCCTGTGGTGAGAAGACGCGGCTAACACACTTCCTGAGGATGTTCACAGTGTGTGTTTTAAACCTCCGTGTGCACGTGCGCGAGTGTGTGCTCGGTTGTCAGTCTGTGTTTACTATGTGTGGACGGGCATCTCCACCTGTTAACGTCTGTGTCCTCCTCTTTTTTATATTTTTTTCCTGTGTGTGTCTGTCAGTCTCTGTAAATCCATCTGAGTACATGTGTGTGTCAGATTGCATGTGCAGCTCTTTCTGTCACTTGCGCGTGTGCATGTGCGTGTGTGTGTGATTGTGCGTGCTCACCCATGCTGTTGGTGGAGCTGCACCACATCAGCAGACAGCCGGTGCACAGCAGGCTGAGCGTCCCGAACAGCAGGATCCTCCATGACTGAAAACGACAAACAAACCGTTTTTTAGAGGACAATAAGAACAGAAACAAGAGGTTCAACCTTGGGGCGGAGGCCCGACGGAGGCCATCCATTTTGTGGCCATGGCTCTTGGTATATAATGTCCTCTTCTGTGTCATTAATTGTGTTATATTTAAATCGGAAAGCTGGACAAACCACAAATAGCCTTGTTTCGATTGGTGTTTATAAACAACAAACATAACAACGATATAAAAAAAAAATCTCTGGAATCAACAAAAAGACGAGTTTGCCGTCTGTATTTCGTGGATCATAGTACTCGGTATGCAGTCCATGAAGTCTGAGTATGGAGTAGACAGTATGTTGTACATGAAGTTTTTTTTTGAGTGTGTACTAGACAGTATTTTGTACATTAAGTATGAGTTTGTAGTAGACAGTATGTCATACATGAAGCTTTTTTGTGTGTACTAGACGGAATGCAGTACATGAAGTTTGAGTGTGTAGTAGACACTATGTAGTATTTGAAGTATGAGTACATAGTACACAATATGTAGCACATGAAGTTTGACAAAAAATTATATTTCCACCAGGCAAGAAAAGTTTCCAACATCTTTGTAAATGTAAATTTAGACTTTTTAATACCTTTTAAAAGGCCACTTTAAGGGAAGCGCGCTAAAATGCTTTTTAGGCCATTTGAGGACCAGCAGATACACCCGACCACCGAGTCCCACGCCTCCCGTGATGCAACTTCACGTCATATTTTGGTAGCCCCCCCCCCCCCCCTCTCTCTCTCAAACGCCGGGTCTCTGTCATGAAAGTGCTCAACTGCTCTCACGGGCGCCGCGGCGGCTCTCGGGAGCAGGGCTTCCCCCGACTGTCAGTGCAGCAGAAACCCTGGCAGGTGACCAGCTGCCGTCTAATCTAAATCCAAACCTACAAACCGACTGGGAGCCGCCGGGTTTTTTGGCCACTGGACGGAGGGTGAGTTTCCTGCCCCGCGGTCGACCCGCTCCGCCGGGGATTTGGATGACTTCTCTTGACTGTGCAACGTCTGGCTGTGTGGCCAAACATGTTGACTGCAGTCTGAATCAGTCCATCACAGAAATACCAGCTCAGGGGAAGGTCGCAGGAAGAGGACGTGGGAGCCGGGGACGGGCGTCGCTGTGAGAAAGAGCAGCGCTGCTGGTCGCGAATATGGAGGACAAATATTAGTAATTAAAGAAAGACAATGAAAATTACGAGTTTAAGGTTGCAGCAATGCCAAAAACACAAAACTGAGCTTCTGTTTAATTAATTCCGTCTAATTATTTGTGTTCTACATGAAGCTGAGCTGTAAAAAAAAACATTACTATTTAAATTGATTGCAGCCTAATCATATACTTAAAGGCATTGTTCTGACCCAATTGAAAAAAAAACAAACAGTGGAAACTGCACAAAATGAGCAATGTTCTTAAAATCCATCCCGTGCTCTTTAAAGCAAATATGGGAACAGTTTTACAGTAAATCCCCTGCTTTGACTCGTTTGATCGCAGTTGTTTACATACCTGGATTATAGAAATACATGTTAAGCCCATCCACTTACATGGGAAAGTAGGTTGTTTATCGGATTCCAAACTAACCCTCCTAACTATTACAAAAGGGGCCCAATCGGCTCTGCATCCTATATAGTCAAGGTTTTTTTTTTTTTTTTTTTTTGTTTGTTTGGTTTCGGTGACGAACATAGCTGAGATCATAGAGACGGTTGTCACGGTTACGGTTACGGGCGCCGATACCAGTCCCTGGACAAAACATTTTAGCGGTCAGAGCTGAAGGGGTTTAGCGTTTATGTTGTTATCGCAAAGGCTCCTGAAAAAAAGGCAGCGTCGGTGAATCATTCCAGGGTCACTTGCATTCAGAGGACCTTCATCATAATGAGTTGCAAGCGCCTCTTACGTCACATGCGTGCAGGTAGTGAGAGGGAGTGCGCCATCTTTCTCGGTCGAGCGCTAACAACCCTCTTAAATACATCAGTCTGTGTTCTCTTTTTTGGGGGAAGAGAACCCGCAACTTACCAGGAAAACGATGAGCGCTCAAACAAATGAGCAAACGCTGAGGCTTTTTTTTCCCTGTAGATGCTGCAAAACGCTGAACAGTCGGGGCTGATTAAGCTCTGTGCAATCTGGATTTACTGTGAACCTGTTCTACGTTTTTGTTTTTTTGTTTTGTTTTTTTTTTAAACTCCATCTGCCCGGATGTGAAATCAGCAGAATTTTCAATGAAAAGAAAAAAAAAAAACCTGAATTGAAACGAGCCCTCTTAGCGGAGACGGATTGTGTGTTTTTGTGTGTAAGAGGGAAGAAAAACAAGAAATGGAACAAGGGGAAGGAGAGAGAGAGAGAGAGAGTGTGTGTGTGTGTGTGTGTCCTGGCCTGTCACATCGTGTTGGAGTCATATGCCGTGGTAGGGAGTGCCGAGTGCTGTGAAATCTACAATTACTGTGGTGTGCTGTGTTATGACAGCACTGGGGCGTCTGGTGACAGCACTAGCCAGCGACAGGCATGGGAGACCCACAGTGTGTGTGTGTGTGCGCGTGTGTGTGTGTGTGTGTGTGCGCGTGTGTTTGCGAGCGCGAGCATGCATGCATGTGTCTGTGTGTGCAAACACAGCGACAGCACTCAGCCCCAAACATTCCCAACCCCCCATTCATGTACACACATGCACGTACGCACACACACACACACACACACATAGCGCCTGGAGGAGCGCGTACAGTTAGATCCCGATGCTCTGCTGCCCCCGTCCGTCCGTCCGCCGCGGCGCCCGTCTGTCCAGCGGCACCACAGCGCGCCAGCATATTGAGGTTATATGTGACATTGGAGTGACAGCGCCGCGGCACCCATACAGTGGCTCAGTCACCAGGTACCGCATGAAAGACGGCACCCCACCCACACACGCCCCCCCTTTTCCGACGCCGCGCCCGGTTACATCATCGTCAAGCGCCGGGGCCGAGCTGCCGCATCATCAGGCAGCGACAGGCAAATGTGTGTCATCGTGGTGACCGCAGGCGTGACTCATATTAGCCTTGGAAAGAACGCGGCGGAAAAAGCAAGACAGGGAGAGGGGAGTTTCCAAGAAGCGTGATGCAGGTGGATTTCTGGGGATTTTTTTTTTTTTTCTTTCCCCGGACCGACCACAAACTGGAATTACAACCCGGCAATTCTCACGTCCGGTGGAGGGGGAAAAAAACATTTTTTTTAATTAAATTAAAAAAAAAAAAAAAAACATCCACTCATGCTCTTTGAGCCATCAAGGCTTTGTGTCTCTAGGGCAGCCGTGTTCTCCTCTTAAAATAAACCTATTTACATAATGGATCGGCAGTGGCGGCGGCGGCGGCAAACATGGGCAGAGGAGGTTTCCAACTCTGTGGCGGCAGCAGGGAGGAGATGACGCCCAGTCCTCTCACTCCTCTGTCCCCCGGTCACATCTTTCCCCCGCTGACGGCATGATGACCCTGTTCCAGATTCATCAGAACGTTCTGCAACAGTGGCTAATGAACTAATGTCCTGCACTATATACACACACGTACACACCGCACATATATATATATATATATATAAATATATGTTACATGTACACGCACATATGTCATGTACGAGGAGCAAATTCTGCTCTTTACACTGTTGCTTCGACTGACTTTCAGCGGGATTACGCATTACGCGTTTTTCATGGAGGTTTGGCGTGGAGGTGCAACGACGTCGCGCGCTTTAATTTTTCCTTAATGTAATTCATGTTCGCTATCCGCGGACGGTGAAAATATTTTGACTGAGCCGGAACGCAGCGCGAGGGCTCGTTTTCACGCGGCGTCCCCCGGGCGCGAGTTGACGAAAGGGGGAAAAAATGCGAGAGGACAAGTGGACAAACACATGACATGCATTCCGAATGTGTAACTATATGCTGCATGACTAAAGCACCATGACAAACCAACTTAAAAACCATGACATGCCGATTACAATAAAAAGGAAAGAAGGAAAGCATACATTAACATTAAATACTGAGCATTAAACAATGGCTAGGAGCTAAAAAAAAAAAAAAAAAGATTCTCAGGAAATGGAACTAGGCAGCCTTTATGGAGAGCTCATCTATTTTTGCATTTATTCAGCAAGTCCTCGCGGTGCAGTCGTGGTCACAAGCACAAGAGCGCATTATGACCCTTTTATGGGCAAAATTAAAGAAAAAAAGATGGAAAATTGTTCTTCCTCATCTGGGTTGAGGCTAGACTTGTCTTGAATGGTCTGGTCTTAAACGAACGCAATAAAAAAACAACCCACGCTTGCATTTATGTGACGGCTGCCCTCTCGTGGCGGTGGTAACTATGACTGATTGGGTGTATGTGTGGGAAGCAAAGCCCACAAACACCCTGCTTTGGTACAATCGGCATATACGCGCCAATTCCGGTGTCAACGGTCTCATTTGTTGGCCTAACAAGTAAATGAAAGGCGTTAATATCCCGCCTTCTTTCACGCCTGAGCAATAGTGAGTGAGGCGGCGGCGGTTGTCGACCGGGTTCCCCCCCGTTTACGTGGCAACGTTTCAAATTCATCTCCGTATGTACGAGACCGTGGGAAACTCCCCAAAACGCATGCCCAGGCCAGTGGTATGGCGGGGTGATGAACCAAAACCCGCGCATGCGTACACACACTTCCCGGAGCTACGGAGAAAAAAAACAAAAAAACGTGCCCGCTACAGCGTAAACATCAACAATGGCGAACACACGAGCGTTTGTATGGACCGATACTTGCTTCGAGTGACTCATAACTATAAAAAAAAGGGGAGGTAAATTCCAACTTCAGGCGGCACAAACGCCGTTCTCGTGTAGACAGGCCCAACGAAACGCAGCTACATAAACGTCGTCACGTAAAGGTCTTTAACGGCGGAAAGTTACTCCGTCTGACCACCATTTTGATTATGATTTGGCACGGTTTTTAAAATGATGTCATACTCGCTTCCCTCGCCTGCCTGCCCCCCCCCCCCCCCCCCC
>CAAKHG010019641.1:0-10973 GCA_901007715.1 Dactylopterus volitans
GACGTCTCAGCGGCGCATTGTCTGCGTCTGTCGGCTCTCCTCAAAAGACGCGGCGGCGCTTCCTCCGCCCGCGTCCCGCGGCGACTGAGGGCTGCTGTAGTTTGGCCGCGCAGGGTTTGTTTTGTCTTTATTTTTTGTCCCCCCCCCCTCTCCAGGCTCCCGCGGAGGCGGCGCGCTGCTGCTGGTCCGGGACGGGCGAGGAGGGGCAGCGACAACAGGCGCTGCAGGGTGTCCGTGGGTCGCGCCCGCGTCTCCAACGCGTGTCTCAACAAGAGCGACGGACTAATCTGGCGGCGTGTTGTGGGAGCTCGCCGCTCCTCCGCCTGCCTCGAAACACTGGCAGTTCCACTGTTCTCACTTGTGCTATGATCACGTCGCACCTGCAGACAACTAAAAGTAGTGGCATATAACAGCGCGGTAACCCACAGGTTTGTGGGAAAGTAACATGGGAATTACACTAACGCAGGTAAAATACAACTCATTAAAACAACAATTGTTTGTCTCCAAATTAAAGGGCCGTGAATGTTTCTTTTGAATTAAAGCCTAATAAGCAATTCCTGAATTATTTCCTATATGAAGATATGAAGTGTATTTCCATTGGCTTACATGGTCGTCTGACTGACATGCTTTTGCAAACACCCTTTTCTTCATTTTATTCATACTTTGCATTTATTCCTCCATCATCTCATCCCCTGAGTCTGCTGTTGCGGTTTCAATCCGTGACTCCCACCTGCTATTTGGAGGGATAAAAAGAATGTCTGAGGAAGCAGTCAGGGACAAATTATGTCCATGCAAAAGAAAGAATTTAATGCCCTCAATGTCTAACAAACACTATTTCATAGTGGTCAAGTAGTCACAACACGTTATCGTACAAACATACAACAAACTGCTCGCTGTAAGAAGACACTTTCAGCATGTTGATCACAGACTGCAATGAGCGCTCGCGCTTTCCAAATCTGCAAGGACTGCACAGTCAACACTGATGACGATAAGCGATTAGCCCGTGTGTAAATACCTGTTATTATTCGTCAAACAACCCCAGGTCTGTTAAAAAATGTTATCAAAGGTAGAGGTAGGGCAGGGGGTGTGGTGTAATAATGTGATCGAGCCAAAAGTCAAGGCCAACTTCAGCCTGCAACAGAGTTATGATAGTCTAAAGCCCCTTTAGTTGACATCCTTTCCACTAGGGGGCACCCTTGCATTTGAATACAATCGATTGATATGCTTGAAAAATGGGAGCAGGGATCACCTGGAATTTCCAGGCAGGTGAGCACCGGCGAGCCATAGCACCTCACTGTAACACGTACACCGTCGCAGAGAATAAGTAAACACTTGGAAATAAGCACCAACAGATTAAAGGTGAGTCATAAATGAGCCACAGCAGTTACATTAATGGATGCTTGTCAAACACAAACGGCACTCGGAGCAACAAACGAGAGGATTTCGAGCTTCTCAGTCTTTGGCCAGTTCGACTGTATGCAGAGGAACATTTTCTCAGCTGAACGTCCGAGCTGGATGCTGGGTGTGCCTGGCTTTTTTTTTTTTTTTTTTTAACAGCAGGTGAAGTTTCTTGGATCTCAGGTTATCTAGTATTTTTTGCTCTTGTGCTGACCTTGGCAATCAGTGGATTGTTTTGCAGTAAAGACACAAGTCACGCGGCACGAAAGCATTGGCTCAGACAGGAAAACACCACCAGGCTCAGTTGGTGGTTCGGCGATGTGTCGGTGCCTCGGCAGCCAGTCGCGATGATTCGGAGTTCTTGCAGTCTGCACTGTGAGGAAAAATACATATCTTGTGGCACGGTTCTGTGCTGAGCGGCAGATTGTAAACAGCTGCGAGTTTGCATGAATCGAATCCAGTGTTTATCGACCGGTCTCGCTCTTGAGCAGCTGATCGGAGTCCGTGTAAGTCCAATCACAACATCAAAACCTGTGACACAATGGCGGTAATTTGTAGTCTTTTGTGTTCCACCTAGAAGGCACGGGATGGATACGTAGCTGCAGTGAGAAGGGGTTTGGCACTGGAGTTTGGCTGAGATGTGGCGGGGAGTGGGGTCTTGTACCGGTGAGAGCTACTCCTGGCTGGCGCGTCTCCTCTCCAGCTTCATCTTGAGCTCCTCATTGAGGGCTGTGGGAGGGGGGGAAAAAAGGAAGCGGAGGCTGAAGCGAGGGGCCGCTAACGAAGCCCGGTGAAGTCGCCGCATGTGTGTACTCACTCTGTGCGAGAGGCGACGGGGAGAGAATGAGCCGTCTCATGGGGTTGGTGGGCGAGGCAGGCACTGGTGAGGTCAGGATGCGGCGGTCCGGGGCGGGGGACCTGGACAGGGGGGTCCCCGGCCAACGATCTGCGCCGACAAATCAAGCAGTGACGGTTACTGTTGTGTGTCTGTGTGCAGGAGCTGCCATGTAAAAACGAGACAAACCTTGCTTTGGGGGCAGTGCAGGGACCTTTGGGAGGGGGCTAGTGGGAGCAGTGTGGAGGATCTTCTCTCCGTTCTCATCATTGGCTGAGACGTATGCTGAGTAATTAGAACAATGTAATAACGTGTAAGGCTTGGGGAGCGGGGGCTAAAGTGGGTCTTGAAGGTGTGTGTGTGTGTGTGTGTGCCTCACTGATATTCTCTTCGTAAGGCTCCTCCAGCAGGAAAGGCTGCAGGGTCCCGGCCGTCTTCTCCACCAGGGCGTCAATGACCTCATGAAGCGTTGCACAGGGAATCTGCAGTGGCAGTGACGTCGTTAATGCACAGACGGGTCTCAAAACATCAGTCAAGTTCTCCATTTTACTCATCGACATTTCTCTTTCAGTGAATGTTCATAAGATCCTGTGGGTTGAGTCACTGTCATGTCCAGAGCTCCAACGGTTCATGTCAACTATTAAACGGACCCCCATTCTAGTAATTAAGAAACGGTTTTCAGCCATTTCTTTTCCTAGAAAAGCTGAATTCCTCTGATTCTTAATGTGAACATTTTCTGGTTTCTTTACTCTTTAATGACAGGAAATTGAATATTTTTGATGACTCTCGAGAATGTCGTCTTGGGTCTTGGGAGACGCTGATGACCATTTCTCCACATGTTATGGACCAAACGACTCATCGATTCATCAAACAAAGAATCGGCCTACTGGCTGACCCCATTGTTTCCATCTTTTCTAATAAGCCCTAATTTTACTCAGTAAAAACGCAATCATAAAACAACAAGCACTGAGATGACAGAAGTGATCTTCATCACACTCTTAATACATTTACAGAGACCCAAGAATTCCAACACGAGTAAGCGCTTGGTGGCAAAGTTAGGACTATGAATTAGCCCATTGCTGTCTATAAAGACTTTGTACCAAACGTTATGATTCTGACATATCAAACACGTGAACTGAATTCTGAACTTACTGGATTCTCCACGTCGATCACATAACCACCCTGGTCCCTCTGAGTCACACGGTAATGTCTGAACACGGACCTAAGGAAGAAAAAGAGAGAGGAAATGACAAGAGAGCGTGAGTTTTCCGGATTGAGGGTGTTTGCCGGTGTGCTGTCTGCAAGGTTCAGCAGATGTTCACCCATTGAGGTCCTGTCGAGTCGTGACGGCCAGGGAGCACCCGTCTCTGCCAGGGCGGAGCAACATGTTGCCACAGTCTGGGTGTCTCTCTAAAAGGACTTCAGCCTCTGTTCGGGAGACAGGGCGAAAACACCTGCAGGCCACACACACACACAGACACACACACACCATTCATGTGAACAAGCACACACACACATTGACGGCAACGCTGCACATCTTGAGAACTCACGGGGGGATCTCTCCAACTAAAGGAACGGAGAGGGGTGAGGGAGGAGCCCGTGTGGGAGTGCGGGTCCTCCGCCTGGATCTCTCTTTGTCCACCACCTCCTTCAGCATCTGCAGCTGGCCCGGCAGCAGCGTGAGACACGACGGCACATTCAGCTGTGATCGGACAGAGAAGCGGTGGTGAGGCGGCGCGCATCGGACAAGTTGCACATGAAGCGGGCTTTACAAGAAGCTGGAGCATTTACATCGATGACAGAGTAGAGGAAACCCTTCCACAGCTCCCTCGATTCCAGGTTGGGCGCCTAGGAAAGGAAGCAGCGCTTTAACTCTGAACCAAAAAAAAGTGCTCATTTAAGCGTGTGCGTGCCCACATTCAGAGTGTCATTACTGTTAATTTGGTCTCTCCGTCCTTTAAGCGCAGGATGAGTCTGGCCGCCTCCAGGTTTCTGTCCCGGCTGCAGTCGTCCCTCAGGGACACAAACCCACTGAGGTCCACCTTTTCTACATACTGTAACAAACACACACAGTTATGCAGGTTTCAGTGTCAACACACATTGCACCTACAAGACGAGTGTAATCTGAAACTTACATGGGTGTCCTTGGCATTATTAAAGAAATACAAAGCATTCCCGCACAGACACGTCCACAGTCGCCTGGATGCCTGTCATGCACAGAAATGTGAAAAAAAAATAAAATAAAAAATGCTGCAGTATTTTGTTTCCACATTTGTTTTAACAGATATTTTCTCTTCTTTATCTCATTTCCTGTTCCAACAGAGAGTGAGAAGCAGCTGCTGTCAGTCTGTGGTCATGGATCACTGGAACCCCCCCTGCACCTGAGCCCGGTTCAAATTACATGTCTCTGCTGCCATTAAAGTAATCTTAATTGGGTGGGGTGAGCTGGGGGGCGCTGGGAGAGGATGGCTCCCCCAGGAATTATCCTCATACATGCAAGTAAGAATATTAAAAAAGGCTTTAGCAGTACTGTCAATTTCAGATTGTAACTTTGTATTTGGGAACTGAAAATGCGCCTGTCAGCACAGCTCGTTACAGAGCATTTCTGAGTCACTATCTGAATTCTGAGGAGTGAAATTGCTCCGCAGACTCAATATGTGACGTGACACAGACGCCTGCTCATTACGGCTTACAGCTAAAACCGCTGCAATTAAAAAAAAAAATTCACGTAGCGGATAATCGGGTTTCCACGATTCATACGCCGTGATTCGCCCATGGCTGGCTGCATGTTTTCACTTTCACATTATGGCAGGCAGACAGACAGACTGAGGAGCACCGCAAATGTGTGATCCGCTATGAGGGGAAAAAAGCGCCACCAGCACCGGCGCACAGGCGCGCCTCGCCCAGTCCAACACAATAAGGAAGTTGACAGCTCCCGGGAATGGAGAGGGTGAGGAAGGAGGAGGGGAGGAGGGGGGTCAGCCGGCACGCTGACCACCACCACGGCGGCGGCGGCGGCAGCAGCAGCAGCAGCATGCATTGACACAACATGGCAGTTGGCCTGCAGCGTGAGAGCCTACCTTTTCCTTCGGTCCGCGCTTCTCCAGGTATCCTTCGTAGTAGCAGGGCGGGAGCTGCGCCCGGGGTCCCCCTGGCCCAGAGCGCTGCCTGACGGGTGCAGCCGCCATGAGTGTCGCTGGCTGAGCACCGACAGAGGACAAAGGGGCGCTGATTCGGGGAGTGACACGCCTTCCCCCGTTGAGATAGTGCCGAGGCGATAATCCAACAGCTGGCTGCTGTGGCCCGCGGCGTCTGCGGGGTGTTGCGGACGGGTGGATGTGCAGATTGAGACATCGGCTGGACCGGCAGCAAATGTGTCCAGAGTTTATTGGCCAATTTCGCAACCGTGCAAATCTCAAGAAATGAATCTGATTTAGGAAGTCTGCCCAGAACGATGTAAAGTGAGAAGCACCAAGGATATGTTTTCTGCACATTGGTGACCCATCTATATGTACCAATTAAATGACTAACACCAAATAATGGATGGACATTTAAGCCCCCCATCCATATGGTGTGCAGGGTCCTGTGGATGAGGGGGTGCATAGTTATGAAAATGAATTGAAATCAGGTGCTACAGTCATTAATTAAACTGTCATTAATTAAACTGGGTCCCTTTACAATAAAAAAAGCACAATTTAGTAGCTGGGATGTCATTTAATATGAAACACTGACACACTGGGAGTGAAATTGCTTAATATTTATTTGAAGAACAGCGTCAATTCCCCTTTACTTAGGTTAACAAAAACATATATAATACACATAAAGTTAAACATGGAACAGAGGTAATCCATAGATCCTAAAGATAATCCAGGATAATCCCACTTTTAGTCTCCCGGCGGTATCACAGTTAAAAAAAAACAAAAAACAACAAAAAAAAAGGTGTATGACACAGATGTTGCGATGAAGATGCATGCAGAGACACTCCACTTTAAGACAATTCCATCTAGGTAATACATAACCAAATAAAGCTTCCAAGTCTGATAATACTTCATTCATCCACATTGCAAAGTTGCGACATTTCAAGGTATCGATGCAATACCAGCCACCGCAGACTTTAGTGTTGCAATAAATGTCAGTCGCAGCATTCAGACAACTATTTTTGCGGTGACAGAGCAGCAAACAAAAATTGATCTTAGCCCTTTGTTGCGTGACATCATTCATCATCAATATTATACAAGCTGCATAATGGCTCAACCTGAGCCCCTGACCCTCCTAACCCCTTTCCAACTCCGGGCTTTTGATTTAGTGTAATGAGGCATGTAAACCCACACCTGAGCCATGTAGTTATTACTCAGCACCGCCAAAACCCTCTGGCCCTATAAATAAGACGAGTAAGACAGGAGGCATGCAAACATAACATCGAGAGGCACATACTACGATAACAATGAGAAGATTATTCCTGGGATGGACAAGGAGACTGAGCTCCAGGAGCACCATGGGATTGGGATGGGGCAGATAATGAGAGAGGGGTTAGGAGCACAGGGGCAGGTGGTGAATAAAGGCTGGTGGGGGAGGGCATAATCCACTGCTGTGTGCCCTTCCCTGCTGAAAAGGCCTGTCTGTTCCGCTCCCGATTTAAATAGAGATGGGAGAGTTGAGTGGAGCAAGGGGGGCGGTCTAACAAGGGGATCATGACAAGAGGAGAAAGTTGGCATTTTACTGAACAGAGCAAAACCTCACAGCTCATAGGCAGCCTGTAATAGGCTTAATTGAAACTGAAACCAGCCATTGTGTATCCACCTTCCTCATTATTAGTAAATTCTGTCCACAATAGTTGGGGGACTGCATTTTTCTGTCAGCTCTGGTGCACAGTTTCAGCCTGAAAAATGAGGCAGTTTCAGAAACACACCCAATACACATCAGATTAATTTCCATGCTCCTAATTACAGGTTAAAAAATACTAAAGGCAAGCTTACCCAGCATTATCAGGGACAACAAATCACAGGCAAAAATTCAATGACAGTAGGGTAAAAATCCCAGAAAACATTGCGACACTGCCAGCAGCATCAATGGAGCCTGAGAAACTGAAGAACGAATGCATATGGCTTTGGTTCAATGCTGCAAAAATATTTGGGGAAGGGCCGAGCGAGTTGCACTGGGAGCATTGTACATATAATTTGAAAAATGTTTACAAAGTTTGCACATAATCGTCTACAATATTTAACTTCATTTTGCAGCATTGTGTGCATCATTGACAAACTGAACCCTTTTGGAATTTGTGTGACCCTTCTCTTGCATCAGTTCTAGCAGACAGGAGGATGGATTTCCATTTGAAAAACATGTAAGAACTGTAAATCGACACTAATTTAATAACTGACACCTAAGCAACAATTAGTGTTATAAATGTGTTTTTTGAAAAACATTTGTGGGCATTTCTGTGGTTTTGAAAAAGTTAGATTTTTTGAAACTTGACTGCTCCAGAGTTCCTCTGATGAGGAGTGGTTTGAGAATTACAAAATACATAAAAACTAAAGACATCCCAATCAACGTGGCTTTGGTAGGCAATAACAGGATGCACATGACCGTGCTTTTCAAACCAACAGGCTGGAGTGACTAACTACCACCAGATGGCAGTGGAGGATAGTCTCAGGCAAAAAAACAACAACCCACACCCCGCCTGTCCTGCAGCGCTGAGAAAAATGCATGTGTTCAGTACCAAGAGCATACAATACATACAAAAAGATGTGATTATAAAAAGGTAGCTGCACCTCTTGCATACTGTTGGACGCACCGCTACGGATGATATTCTTTCTTGATCTTTCATTATCATTCCCACTGATACAGGTGTAGCTGGGGCTGGGCGATCGTGGATTCGGGATTGCGCTAAAAATTTTGATCGATCTTGATTATCATCATGGGACATTTTTAATCGATTCTGTATGGCAAAAGTGAGCACAACTGCAGCATATCAGACTCTGCTGGCTACTGTATGCTATTCAGACATGATACACCCACTTCTCATTGTAAGTATGGCTACAGTTGTAAGGGGAGGTAGAGATGCGTCGGCCGACCCGGAACGGGTCTCCCACGGCAGAAGAAGTGAAGGAGGAGAAGAGGCAGCGGAGGCTTACAGATGGGGTTATGTGGTTGGGTCAAATTATTTCATAAAAGCGAGAACCGCGGGCTGAAAAAAACCCTGACCCGCGCATCACTAATCGGAGGTAAACAGAGAGAAGTTGGAAGAAGAAGAAAAAATGAGTGAAACTGAAGTCAAAGTCGGCGAAAAAAAATGCAGAACGTGAAAGCGACATCACAGCATCATCCAGAACCGGAGATATTGTTGAAAAATAAGGTAAAGTGACATCAATTGTGTGGAAGTGCTTTGGATACCTCGAAAGTGATGAGGAGCAGATGAAGCCGGTATGCAAAATATGCCGGCGGTTGGTACCAACCAGGTTGGGAAACATTCACGAACCTTCAGTCACCTGAGATGGCACCTTATGTTATTAAACTTTCATTGTAAGGTTTCAATGAATCGCTTGTTTCTTCAAGCTCCAATGAGGAGGAAGCAAAAACTACATATCGTGATGAAAATCGAGATCAATCAATATGAAAAAAATATATCATAACTTTTTTTGCCGTATCGCCCAGCCCTTGGTGTAGTGTACAAAGTGCACAGGTGCAAAGAGGGTGAAGGTAAGGGGCTGAGCACTAAGGGCACGGTATAGGCACCCTAATATTACAGCATGATTCTTTTTCAACTTCCTTCAGTTCTTACCCTTTCAAAACTCACAGGTCTTAATCGAATAAAGTAACTTTTTCTCATTGAACTCACCGATAGAAAAAAAAAAGGTCCCTGTGTTGAGATGTTTACTCTCTAATTACAATAAAGAAAGGAAATCTTGTGATTACTGACTTGATACACCTCTATCGTTTCCAATTTCACCCTCTCCCATCTCGCTGTTCCCTCTCGACTGGTTTTCATTATGGCAAGGGCACCACCACTTCAACGTAGTTGAGGGGGAAGTAACCCGATTTGCCGCGAAGGCTTCCCTCGAACCAGTTCTCGTCGATTCGATTGACCAAGGTGATGATGTCCCCCTCATGGAAACCCAACTCTCCGTCGTTCTCTGGTTCAAAATCGTACAGTGCTTTACAGCACGGCTCTGCAGCAGAGAAAAGACAAAGTAGAGCAAGACGAGAAAGGAGAAAATAATAATCGGCATCATTCTTTTGACAATTTGAAGTTTAACAAAATATACCCACCCTTATTTGAGATTAATCAGAAGCAGTGTTTAAGTGTTTTAAGTAGAACCACAGCACTCTGGAGTTAAGAGCCATTACATTAACAGTAGCGGTATAAGCTTGATTTATTGTTCTGCATTCAACTGACGCCATAGGGTACGCATGCGCATCATAGACTATGCCGAGGCCCTGCGTGCACCTCCCCAGAAAAACTACACGTCATGGTAACGCAGACCACAATGACTGATTGGTTCACGTGGCAGCATTCCTACTCTGCAGTCCCCTCTGCTCATTGTTGCCAAGTTGCTAGATTTAGCAACTTTTCAGAACCCTCCAGAAAAACTATTGACAAACCTGTAAAACTACTTGCCATAGAAGAATCGTGAGCACTGCTCTCAGCAAGAGTCACACCTCTATGGCATGTGTTAAGTCTTTGACGGTGGAGGGGGGTTCTGTTTCTTTTACCTTTCTCTTGGAGAGATCATTTTTCACAGTCAAAAATCACCATAACACATTCTTTTCTTTTTTTTTTTTAAATGAGGATGGTGAATTGTGACCTGATCCACTTGGTTTCAGTTGCCAATGTTTGAAATATACAAAGGGCAACACAGTGGAATATAACCCCACTGCCAGCTAGAATTTTGGTGGTGTAATTGCAGATCAAAACAAACACGTCACCCTAAGTATAAACGCCCACGACGGTGTAGGCTACGCATCAATCCAACACACAACTATAAGTCAAGCTTTTAGCTCCAATAGAGCGGTGAGAAAAAAAACAACAAAAAATTAGTCTGAAGTTCAAGATCAATGTACTGACATGGCACATATTTTATATGGTCAAAGTTTAATTTAAAGCATGTTAGAGACAGTAATTTTTCTTGAGGCTCAGAAATTTCATCGGTCAGTTAAGAGGCTGTCAGAAGCATACAATTAAGCAAAACAGACTGTAAATAAGACTTAAGATTTTACTAACAATGGTGATTGATATATTCACATTTAAATAGAAAAAAAACAGCATGATTTGCTGAAGATTCTATGTCTCTGCAGCCTTGACTGGGTGGAGTAATAATAATTACACTGACTGGGCCCTGCCATCTTGTTCTGGGAACCTGACAGACGAGACAGTGGGCCCGGCAACACCGCAATGTTAGTGAGATCCTTCACCATTAGACAGATATGCAAACACCTCTCTGTCCCACAAAAGTGCAACAGAGTGACAGCAATTAACACAGAACTAGTCCAGTTCACTAAGTGCCACGTTGTCTTGTCGTGTCCTGTCGCACTCACGCGCTCTGCTCTTGATGGAGCCTCTTTGGAAGGGTGAACCTGGAAATTGTGCTGGGGCTGGTTAGTGCCACACAGGGAAAGATTCATCAGTAATAGAAATGAGATGGACTTGTACATATGCCCTTTTTTTTGGGTGTTTGCCTCACGCATGAACAAACAGATGTTTGAGCTCACTTGCACACCTTTCAGGAATTAACAGAAGAAAGTT
>CAAKHG010019659.1:0-10591 GCA_901007715.1 Dactylopterus volitans
AGTCTTGTGTTTTCCATTCCACACTCACATCAAATATCTCAAATCCAGCGATGTCCAGCACACCAATGAAGTACTGGCGAGGCTGCTTGGTCTCCAGTGACTGATTGATTCTGACCACCATCCATAGAAACATCCTCTCATACACTGCCTTAGACAGAGCTCCGACTGCATAGTTCACCTGTAGACAAGCAATATATTGAAGACAATGCATACTTTTATCCCTTTATTCAATTTACTGTCTACATATCATGAAGCTTTGAGTAATAATTCTTTTTTCCTTGCCTGAGCAACATTTTGTCCCTTGGTGACCCACTCATTTCCTACTTTGACTCTTGGATGTAAGAGACCTTTGATGAGGTCAGCAGAGTTCAGGCCCATCAGATAAGCTGCTTTGTCAGCATCTGAGAAGGAAAAGCAAACACTATCAAACTGGCCCATCTATTTTGTTCATAATTCTCTGAGGTGGTTCCCACTTAACCTGACACCCTGAATTTTTCTCACCTTCAGTACCATCAGCCTCGGCTTGCTCCTCCCGCTGTTTCTGTTTGAACTTCATGTTGCCGTGGTGCATGATGGCACCGGTCAGCTTGTATACCGAGTTCTTCTCTTCTTGGGTAAAGCCCAACACATCAAATGCGCTCTGTGGAGAACAGCTATTTAATACTAGCTCACAACAGGATACATTAATTCTTATCAAAGGAGCAACATGCCAGAAATAGAGTAAAAACTTTCATCTGAATTGCCTTTAGCAACCGGCTTATTTAAAATTGGTATTATTATATCAAATTTTGATAAAGGATTGTGAAAGTCGGTAGGAGCCTGACATCTGTTGCCATCAGTTCTTCTGCGTCATCAATGGAGGCCACTTGGGTTTCCCCCTGGGAGATGAAGGCGTAGTCGTAGGGATTAATTGTGATCAACAGCATCTCTGGAGGACAGAGAAAGGTGGAGACCATCAGATATATGACAGGCTACAACATAGAGCATCCAATCGCATCATGTGCCTTGCATTTCAAGTCTTTTTTCTATGTCATTTTTACATTCCATTGAGTGTAACCAGTGGTCAACCAGCACTCAATTATCCAAACTCACCCAGAAGTTCAGGCTTTTTGTTTGACAGAATCTGGTAGAAAATGTGGTAATCTCTCTCCGCCCTTAGCTGGAAGATCACTCGAGACTTCTCCAGGAGGTCTGGCGAGTTGAGAGAGAAAAGGAGATGATGCTGCCATGATTCAAACTAATGAGGTGACAGAGCATAAATGGCATTTGTGTTTTTGCTCTTACATGTTTCAATGTCAGCAGAGGCTAACTTTCCCCTGGTATCAAAATGAATCCGGATGAATTTACCCTGAAGGATGAGGCATTAAAATAAAAATGTGTCCTGGTATCAGCTGAATGCAGTATTCACCATTCAGTTACACAAACACCATACACTCACAAATCTGGAGGAGTTGTCATTCCTGATGGTCTTGGCATTACCAAACGCCTCCAGGGCGGGATTAGCCTGTATGATTTGATCCTCCAAGGTGCCCTGTCACAAATCAAAAAGAGACTTTAGCAGCTGCTGGTGGCAGCAAATGGTATGTTTTCATTTTCCGTCCATGAGCATGATGCAAAACACAAAGGGCCCGATTTACTCATGTCCCAAATCAAGAGCTAAATTGTGTTCATAATGTAGGATCTTATATATGCAGCTGCTGTGTGTTCAGCTGGTGATCAACTAAGCTAACAGGAGCAAACCACAATATGTAAATGAGGATTTTGCCTGTTTTTCAGTTTCCGTCATGAAGAGTTTGGAAGGAAAGCAGGATGTCTACAAGCACAAAATGAAGTTCGACCTGACGGAGTTAGAGGTATTATTGGAAGAGGGAAATAAAAATGTAATTGAACTACAGCAAACAAATCTCTGTATCACCAGAAGAAACGCAATATTGGAGAGAATCTGCAAAAGTGAATGCAGTTGGTAAAACCATGTCATATGTCACGCCAGGCAAAGACTCATGCAAAGAAGGTAAATGTTTTCAGTCAAAAAAGAAAATAGTTTGTGAAAATATTATCTGTTGATTTACTGTAGATAAAAATAATAACAATAATCATAATTTTAAAAAACAACAAAAAACAAGTATCCAGCAAAGCAACAAAGCGAAAACTAATGAATGAAAAACAAGTACAAAGTTTTATGACTCCTCAGAAAATTTCCAGCTACTCACTCATTTAACAAAAATTGTTGTCATTATTATGTACCTTGTCTTTCATATTGGGGTCTTTCTTCAGGGTCCCAGCTGCAATACTTGCAAAATACTGGATGACTCGCTTTGTGTTGACAGTCTTTCCTGCACCAGATTCTCCACTGAAATTGCAAATTCAGTGATCAATGACATACTATAACTTTATTTCGGAGTATATAGTGTCCTGGATACTTTTTATGTATAAAGTACATACGTGATCAAAATTGACTGGTTCTCACGATCTGAAAAAAACATTTTACAATGAGAAGAACTGTGTTATTATTATGACTGTGCATACTTATGTGTGAGCAAATGGACCCCAAACAGCATCTGAATCATGGGAGTGTACCTGCCAGCATGTACTGGTAGGCGTTGTCAGAGATGGAGAAGATATGAGGAGGAGCTTCACTCCTCTTCTTTCCTCTGTAAGCAACAACCACCTCTTGGTTGTAGACTGGCAGCCACTTGTAGGGATTGACAGTCACACAGAACAGCCCCGAGTAGGTCTGAGAGACACAGACACAGGACACTGTCTTTATTTCAGGTTATGAACAAAGCAATCACACTTGGACTTGTAAGTTTGGCCGTGGAGACGTTCATGCATGGTACCACAATCGTGGACAACTATTTGAACTGTTTGAACCACTTGGGGGCAGTATAAGTGGATCCATAGTGATATTAAGAAATAGTTATTTGATTGCTGACGTCTCCATTCCAAGATGGATGCATATCTGTAAGAAGCCTTTACTAAAAGGTGTAAAAATATTCCTATGCAGATGAAACTGTGATGAACATGGCTGTGGTTCATAATCATACATTTTGACTCAAAGGTTGATCTGCTGAACACGTAAGTGGGCACATCATGAGGCGGCAGAGCTCAGCTGCTGGAGCCGCCGTCTGGTCATGGGGATTATGGTTTAAGAGTTTGACATGAAGTTAATGTTATTACATCAGTTGTATCCGTTCATAGGTGATTTAAGTCAGCGTATGTAAAATTATTCAGTCAATAAAAAGCACATCTATCCCTGCAACCTTTGATTATTTCCACTGTCTATTAGTCGGTCAATTATTTTCTTTATTATTTGAAGGGTGGCTTAATAATTAAATGTCAGGAAACAGTGAAAAATGTGGCTCAAATGTTTCTCCTAAGCCTAAGATGACATCATCAAATGTCTTGTTTTGTCTGCAAGCCAAAGATATTCATTTTTCTGTCATAATGGAGTAAAGAAACCAGAAACTATTCATATTAAAGAAGCTAAAATCAGAGAATTTTGACCTTGTTCCATTTTAAAATATTGCTCACATCGTATAGTTAATTTAGCAGATGATAATTAGAAGACAACAACTGTTTAATTGTTGCAGCCTACAAACATTGTCATTATCAATTCAGTATCAATCATGTTTAACTGCAATTTGTTTATACGACTGACATGTTTCCCTCCTCGTTATTACAAACACAAAACACTGAAAGAATAGAGTTCAATAATTGAGTCTTCTTTTTGAGGCTTAAAGTAATTGAGATTATAGGAATTAATTAAAAATGTATAAAATTCAAGAATATTGTCTCATAATTAACATTTGAACATGTTTCCTTGGCTGTAAAAGATGTGTTTAACCATCTTATTCTCAGACATGTACATGACAAGTTACTCACATAGATCATCCACGCGGCGTAACGTTCTTTGAGGTTAAACAGCACAGCCGGCTCGTGGAGGAAGGTCAGCATGGCCATGTCTTCGATCTTGTCAAATTTCGGAGGATTCTGTTGCAGAATCTGAGAGTCTTTGACAGTCACAGTCTGAGGAAAACACAGGTGGACACATGTCAAAGACACCTGTCAAACATCTTGAGCCTTTGCACCTCCTCTGTTGTGCTTCCCTGTTGTCACCAGCATTCCAAGCATGCGGCTCATGTTGTTGCCGGGGGCATCACTCATCATCGGACTAGAAACGCTAACTGCTGTCAGACTCACTCCAGGACGCGTGAAATGACTCGGATCAGCCACATTAACACTTAACACTGACAAGGGCTTACACATATAGACACTCCAACCAGCTCTAATGTGTCTCCCCCTCAACTATCCTTAAAGCACGTTACAAGATGCATTCACTTACTTTCCTAAAGATAGTTTCAAACTCATTTGGAATACTGGGAAGGTTAATGCCTGTTTCATTTATTATTACCTGTTCATTGCTAAAATGAACAGATGACAATATCCTCGCAGCCGGCCTCGTACTTCTGGCTGACTCAGTACCAAGAATAGCAAAGTCTTTGCTGTATTCCAGCATTGTGCTTACACTTTAGATCCTAGAAAATGTACTTTCAATTAGGTGAACGAAATGCCTGAAGAGTAAATTGTACCCACTGACCTTCCCGTGCTGCGTCTCCACAGTGACCTTGTCTCCATCTCGGCTCGTGACGGTCGCCTTGACAAACTCCTCCACAGTATCAGGTACGAAACACTCCTTCTTGATGTCAAAGGGGCGCATGGAAGCCTCCATGCGCTCTCGATCTGACTTCCTCAGGTAAGGGGCAGCCTGCCCAAACACAGCCATCTCTGCATCCCCCATGGCTACACTATTCAATTAGTGGACATGATGAAGGCATCACTCTCTCTCCACATCATTTCATCTCTATAATGCTTTCCCACGATCAGTTTCAGGGGGCAAATGCCTGCATTTGGATTCATGAATCATTAATGGTCTAAAGCCTCTCCACAAGGATCTACTGGGGCTTGCAGTATATTTATTGATGAGCTTATGGGAGAAGTCCGCCTCGGAGCGTTTCTGCGAGAAAGGCTTTTGGAGGTCAGGTGACAAAGTATTTAATACACAACAAATAATTTTTAGATTTCTGTCATGTGTGGATAGGTTTGGTTAACAAAACTACCTTGAACTATGTAGTCGTTTTATGCTTTTTATGCCAAACCTTAGAAAGTGTTTTTGTAAGAAAACCAACCTTCAACCTTGACAAGATGCAGAGAAACTGCCACGAAAGAAGAACTTACCAGGTTCAACTTAGATGTGAGGTTAACTGAATCGATGCTGCACCTGCAGACAGAGAACGATTGACAGTCTAACAGCTAAACATGTTTCTTATTTTACTTACCAGTGTTTAGGGTAAGCTGTTAAACCTGGTTACTTACAGAGGTCGATGCCCATCTGACTAAAACCTTTTAGCATGTTTAGTACAATGAGGTGAAACACATCCAGATGTGCAGACTTACCACGGCCAGGCGAAGAAGAAGCAGTGGATAGATGAGGAGGGCAGGCAGGGATGGAATATATAACCCCAGATAACCCCAACATCCCCCCACCACCACCACCGTGCGCACACACACACACACACACACACACACACACACACACACACACGCAGGTACACTACTTCCACACATTTCTCTCTGTCTCCTATGACAGCATGCTCATGATGTCTGGCTGCCCTCTCTGCTTGTTTCTTTTTTGTCGCTGCCTCTCACATCCAAATAATGTGATGTTTTGGGAGCTTTGCCAGGAACTTTCTCCTGCATAACTCATCTATGACTCAGCCAGAGCACACACGCTCTCTTATTTGGCCGCACTTTTTATCAGTCATCTCTTGTGCTAAATTTTCCAAGAGATGGATAGACACCAGGTCCCATTTATTTCCTGTTAGAGGAAACACAGAAGGTCGGAGTTCAATGAGAAAACCTGGAACAGAACAAAATATTTGAATATGTTGTCAAAAATTAATTATTTCAAAAATAATTAAGATGGTGTCAGAACCACCTTCTGAATCTTTAATAATTCACTTTAAGATCTTGTTGAGACCACATGACCATTAAAAAAAGGTTTTTCAAACAGATTCATTTTGAGGACCCCAAAATGACCCTCAATATCCCCTTGCTGCACTCAGATCAAGTTTATCATTAATGACAACTAACAAAATAACAAAAACTAGATAATAAACAATATTTCATTAACTGTCAATGTAAATTCTGATTTATCCAGGTCATGGTAATCCTGAGTAGGTCCCTATCCCAAGTTACCTTTACAACCCTCAGGTGACTCTCCAGGTATCAATGACTTAGCCAGAGATTGAAATACCAGCGACATGTCAACTACCAGTTAGAAGTGAGAGGTGAAACATCTCCAAACAAGCAAAAAAAAAAAAAGAAGAAGAAAACTGTTTGTTTTTAAAAATCAAACTAAGATCAGATAAAAATCATAGAAAAGTCCTCAGTTCATTTTATATACCCAGTTTGATTTATGGTGGTTGTCCATCTATGTGAATCAATGCTTCTTTTGAGCTCCTATCAAACAACACTTTTAGTGATCTTCTGGAGCTATTGCAAGGATCCTCTGTCTTCTTTCATCATTTACGTCTCCAGTCGTTGCTCAGTCAGCACACAGTTTTCTTCGTCTTAAACAGCTCATGTGGGCCTGTTAACCAACACATGGTTGATATCCTACATGACAATTATTTCCTTGCAAACATTATTATTTCAGGCAGAAGATGACATGCCTGGATCTCACACATAGCTGCATTCATGCAGTTAATGCTCTTCTGTGAAAAGCTCATCACTCAAACTTCCAGCTGCTTTCGTCGTGCTTTGGTTGTTGGATCCCGGTGGGAGGTGGAGGTGGGTATGGAGGTGAAGGTGGGAGGGGGGTGTTCGGGTTTTAAGGTCCCCTGACAGTGGATTCCCTGATACTATTATTTTACTGTTTTACAAAGACACACCAGCAGCAAATCTAAAACAGTGTGCTGCAGCAGAAACGGTTTTGTCTCCATGAGGATCATGTGGAACATACTGAATCTTGAATAGTTAAGGCGCAGCACAGCGTCACACCAGGTGCGGTCTCAGGTCTTTCCTCCTTCGGTGATTGCAGATTAAGTGGTTGGGTGATAACCGTAATTATGGGTTAGGTATATTATAACACACACTGAGAGCTGCTACTGACGCTTCACTGACAGCTTTAACAGGAGCAGCTAGCAGATGGACAGAAACTAACTATGACTGATGAGAAGTTAAATCTGTCTGCATCAGCTGTTCAGCAGCAGTTGTTTCAGACATGGACCCTGGAGGTTAATGTGGCGTCGTGTTACGGTACCTCTCAACCAATCACACAGTGATTGACAGTTAAATGACCCTTCAGACATAAATGCAAAGATTGTGTCTCTGCATGTCTCTGCTGTTCATTCCTTTGACTTAACTGGTTTTCAATTGAACAGCTTTGTTGACCAATAGAAGGATGTCCACTGGGGAGCAGGTATGACAGTTTTTATGACTTCTTTATTGGTTCACCTCTGGTATGGACATTTGAACAATAAAATTCTTTTGGGTTTGAATTGCACTTTTATGAAGGTTTTACTGGAATGATGAGTTATTCTCACTGTATTTGATTTACAATAACTCAACACCTCTCCATTCTGAGTTTTTTTAAAAGCACTGGTCTGGTTTATCATTTCAATCACTAGTATGGTTTACCTTTTGATCAGGTTGCTCAATATTGCCAATCCAAGACTCCACATTTGTGCCGCTCATTATGTCTGTTCCACCAGCATAATGCCATTCTATTATCTGACTTAATGCAGCAATCAATCCCTTGAATCGGCCTTGAACGGAGGGAGTAGAACTCTTGTTTCACAGTCTCCTCTTTGGGCCATGGAAGCAAACCATTTCAGTTTGTTTCAGATATTAAACCTGTCTTGAATGTCTTTTGATCCTAATTAGACCACAGTTGCAGGCCATTACAACGGGGGGTGCCGGCACCCAGACCGCCCGACTCTGACAGATGGGCAGACCCCCATTCCAAGGTGGGGAGCCCCCAACCAGCTGAGCTGAAGGGATCTGAGGGCAGCACCCCAGGCAGCAGGCCTGATACAGCTCCCATTGTGGAGGACCCCTGGGCATGTCGTTGGGTTTACTTGGGAGAAAACGTGTCCTTGCATTAACCAGGGCAAAATTCACCAGTGTTTCCTCAGGCAAGGACAACAGTTCAGGTGTGTTCACGGATTAAACTTGTTGGGATAAAAGGCTGAATCTGATGTCCTTGACTTTGGTTCTTAAGTGGTCTGCAAAGTTCTCGCAAAGAGTGCCTGATGTTGTCTTCATAACTTTATTAAAATTAGTGCTTGTTAAAATATCAAATGTGTAGAAGCCAAACAGGGGGGTTGTTTTTATGGTCTATGGTCTATGATGTGCATCCTCTTGCACATCCGTAGATTTTCAAAACTAGACTGTGCTGGGGCCTGTTGCACATCCACAGACGTCTAAGGGGGGTCCTAATGAGACTTCCAAATATCTGGACTGGCTGATGTTACACAGACATGATCAAAACCTCTTTATGACATGTCTCCATTTCCAGATGTGTAAACACTCTGATTCCACCATCTGGATACTAAAACATGATCATTTACTACCGATCACGTTCTCTATAAAAACAGGACAAGTGATGAGAATGTGTGACAGCCCTAGAAAGGTGCTTCACTCTGTACGTTTACATGACACTTGAAAAAAACGAATTATTGCCTTCAAGTGCATGTAAACGCATTAATCCGACTAATATCGGCGTTCTCGAACTCCAGTTAAGACACCCAGATAATGGGATTGGAATTCGACATTCTCCGGCATGTATACACCTTAGTTGGAGTTCAGATAGACGATGCATGTGCGCGTGCTTCACGCCGCACACACGGGAACAAGACTCCGAATCAAAAACATGCAGAAAAGCCGGTGGCAGGTCAGGAGAAGAATGCAGGAGAACCAGCAGAGCAGCAGCAGCATGGCAGAACCTGAAACGTCTTTCCATTCTGTGTCTGAAAACTCTTTCATGGTGACCCTCTCCAACTAGTCTGCGCTCCGAACCCACATCCAACCAGAACCAGAGGTCGAGCCAGTAGCAACGGCACGAAGTGAAAAAACTAAGGGCATTCCGGTCTGCCTCTCAAAATGACCACGACCATGAGGGCTAGCGTGCACCTTATCTGCACAATAAGTAACATGGACATTACGTACATCTGCATTAACCCGCTGAAATAACGCATTACGCCACCTAGTGGTGTTGAGGAGGAGGACGCGCTCCTGTCAGGAATTCCACTTTCTTGGTTGCATGGAAACTGGGACGATATCAGAAGTCCGATTAGACGCCAGAACTGAATTTTGAGCAGAGCCCGATTAAGCTGTGCATGAAAACTGAAAACTGTACTGTCTGCTTCCATCCTTCTTTCTTTTAGCAGGAAATGCACTGGACTAGACTGAGCTATTCGCAGAATAGAAACGATGAAGTGTAGCCATTTCCCATACTGCACTAACTTGATCATATCCTTATATTTTTTTCAGGAAAATTAGGAGTTTATTTCAAATAAACATGTTCATTGCAGCTCTTTTAAAGTCCACTGGGAACAGCATTTCCAGATCATCAAGCTTGTATCATAAAAATGGACGGGCAGGCGGAATATCACAGTTGGAGAAATTTGACTGCTCCTCCTTGAACCGTCACCTTATCGTGGTGGAGGAGTTTGCGTACTCTGATGAACCTAGGAGCTATGCTGTCCGGGGCATTTTGCCCCTGATAGGGTCTCCCAAGGCAGATTGGTCCTAGGCGAGGAGTCAGACAAAGAATGGTTCAAAAGACCCTCATGAAAGTTATCAAAGGTAACAAGTGTACCCGGCCCGGAGGGACACCGGGGCCCCACCCTGGAGCCAGGCCTGGGGTTGGGGCTCGAGTGCGAGCGCCTGGTGGCCGGGCCTACACCCGTGGGGCCCGGCCGGGCCCAGCCCGAACCGGTTACATGGGCACCCCCCCCAGTGGGCCCACCACCCGCAGGGGGAGCATGAAGGGTCCGGTGCAGTGTGGATTGGGTGGCAGACCAAGGCGAGGGCCTTGGCGGTCTGATCCCCGGTTATGGAAACTGGCTCTCGGAACATGGAACGTCACCTCTCTGGCGGGGAAGGAGCTGGAGCTTGTGGGGGCGGTTGAGCGCTACGGACTAGATATAGTCGGCCTCACCTCCACACATAGCGTTGGCTCTGGAACCCAAGTCCTTGAGAGAGGTTGGACACTCTTCTACGCTGGAGTTGCCCAAGGTGAGAGGCGGAGGGCCGGGGTTGGCTTCTTGTTGGCTCCGAGACTCTCCGCCTGTACGTTGGAGTTCTCCCGGTTGGATGAAAGGGTAGCCTCCCTACGCCTTCGGGTCGGGGAACGGGTCCTGACTGTTGTTTGTGCTTATTCACCGAATGGCAGTTCAGAGTACCCACCCTTTTTGGAGACCCTAGGACGGGCGCTGGACAGCGCTCCGACTGGGGACTCCATTGTCCTGCTGGGAGACTTCAACGCTCACGTGGGTGATGACAGTGAGACCTGGAAGGGCGTGATTGG
>CAAKHG010019664.1:0-12545 GCA_901007715.1 Dactylopterus volitans
GTGTGTGTGTGTGTGTGTGTGTGTGTGTGTGTGTGTGTGTGTGTGTGTGTGTGTGTGTGTGTGTGTGTGTGTGTGTGTGTGTGTGTGTGTATGCACCTGCTGCCTATTATTTCACACTACTCCCAGAGTGAAGCCTAACAAGTCCCATGAATGCTCACCATCTTGCTTTCATTTTGTCCTCCAGTTGTTTTTCTAAACAGTTAAGGTCTCCCAGGAAGTTCACGAATCTCCTAAATTTCTGAAAGAAATCGTAGTGAAAACAAACAAAACTATTTTGAGAGTGCTTTTTTGCTTGGATTAGCCCTCGTTTGCTGATGATTCTTTGCAAATTTACAGTATATAACCAGGATCATTTTGAAAGTGAGTGAATCTTTACCGACAAGTTCAGCACCTTGGATAGGTCCCACGCACTGCAGAATTAAAACGTACATGTTGTTCTCTAGCAATTCTTAATCAGACATCAGATCTCCACCTTCAGCGTGGCTGATATGAACTAAATCTATTTTAATCCGTCAATGTAGTCTTTTTCATTATTTACACCACTGATGCTGTGGAAGGCAAATAGTGCTGCAGAAACAGCAATACATACAGAACAATAGATTTCTTTTTGTCTTTTGGCCCAGTGGTTGGCTCCAAAGGATTTTCTTGCAGTAATGTCATTGAGTAGGGATTGTGGGTATTTGCAGTGTGAATGCCCCGCTGGATTTTGCTATCCACTGGTGTAAACAGTGATGTTTTTATAGTCCAGAGTGCATGCTGGTAAAGGCAATGTATATGTAAATATGGAAAGAGGACTGCATGGATATTTCTTTGAACTCCTACTCTTTGCCTAAGTGAAATGCTTGCACACACTCTCGGGCTCACATAAAATAATCGTACGATATATAAACAGAAATGTGAATTTGACACTCGTTTCAAAGACATGTGCAATAGGCTATGACGTCTGTTAATGGGAGGAGTGTCAGCAGTCAGATTATCAGCAGACAGATAGCGGATGACAGCTGCCATCGGTTATTGATGACTTTCATAATTAAAATCCCTTATGGGGGGAAACCCAAAGAACAAAAGGGAAATCACACACATGATGAATGGTCCTTTCATCTTTAAGGCTGATATAAGACCCAGCAGGCTATTCTGCATGAATATTGCTTTCCAGGAAACTCTCTGTATACAGTTTCAAAGAGGAGCCAAGCGCTTTTAATATTGCCAGAGTTTACACTGCCTGTATGTGTGTGATACACAGTGTGTGTGCGTGTGTGTGTGTGCGTGTGTGTGTGTGCGTGTGTGTGTGTGTGTGTGCGCGCGCGCGCATTTATTTGCGTGCGCATGTGTGTGTGTTTATAGCATGGACCAAAATATCAGGACAGACTGAATAAGAGAGAGCAAAGGTCAGATGAAGCACAGATAAAAATCAGTCAGTGAAAAGAGGAGGAGGTCATTTTACTGCAGCGTTTATGCTATAGTTCTGCTGTAGCAGGGGATTTGAGTACATTTGGCTCTGTAACACATTTTTTATCCAGTCTCTTGTATCAGCTCAAGCAGCTCTTGCAGTTGGAGTGTGTCTCTTTAGATGCAGAATTGTTGGACAAACAATACACCCATTGTGTTAGAAGCGTCACAAGCAGCAGTCCTATTTCCACTGCAACACATAACACAGATTCATTATGAATGTTCGTGATCGTAGAGTTAATTTTAATCATGTATTCAATGTTCGGAAGATGCTTCAGTACAAAGATACTCCTTCAAAAGTGTTGATTTTTAACATAATCTGCTGTTTTTTGATAAAAACAGACAACTAAAGTTATATGTACAGTTTGGAATTACAGTCATAAATGTAATAATAGAAACAATTTATATTTTTAGGTGCCTTCAAAGTACATTAAAGGTGCTGAGACATTTTCATCCAATCTTACTTCTTATCATATGCTGTGTGACATCTAAACCTCACCTCAAATATCACTGTCGCGTTTATTGTATGTATTTTTATTCAATAATCTCTCTTGTGGAGAAAAAACAGACCGGCAGACATATTTTATCTGACTGTGGTTGAGATGAAAGTGGAACCTTTTTGAAGAAAGTACAGTAGCGGATCAGACAGGATGACTGCTGGTGATTGTCTACTCCCCTGCAGGCTCTGTCGAGTAGACAGCTGCAAGCCTCAGAGCACCATGTGGTATCTGCATGGATGAGAATGTGAGAGGAGGAGCATTTCAGCAACTTATGGGAATTCCAGCACATCTCGCCACTGTGATTGTGTAAGTGTGTCTGTGCGTGCGTGCGTGCGTGTGTGTGTGTGATGCTGTCAGAGTAGAGCTCCCACTTTCTCCCGTCCTAACCTGCTAAACGGTCCCCTTGAACTCACTGATGCCACCACTTGGCCCTCCCTTTCCACATAAGAACGGAGCTGCTGTGACATCACTCATTCCCATGTACTCTGATTGGCTGGCCAGTGGATGGAAGTGGATTGTACCCGCAGCCCACAGTGAGAAATTAAGAGAGACAGAGGGAAAACGTGGGAGGGAAAGACTGAGGTAGAGAGTGTACGTGATAAGGAGAGAGGGAGTGAGGGACCAAACAGGAAAGACTGATGCTGAGGGAAGCCGGCACTGCACCACACACACACACATGCACACACACGCGCACACACACACACGCACACGCACACACACGCACACACACGCACACACACGCACACACACAGGCTCAAATCACAATCCCAAGCTGCTTAACAGGCAGGAGAAACACTGAGTGTAACTGACTCTGCAGCCGTTGCTGCAGGACAGGACGGAGGACAGCAAGAAAACAGAGCAGAGGAGAGCAGGACATTGATCACTCCCACCCAGCTGTGCCTCAGAGCAACAGTTCCACCGTCGTCATCCCGGGAGGTCCAGGCTCCAAGGACCTCTTTAGAGACACCTCCCAAAACAAGCGGACAGGCAGAAAGGGCAGGCGCAAGGGCAAGTGAAGGCACTCGCAGAGGTTGTTGTGGATGTCCTCTCAACGTTCCCATGAAAACAGGTGGGAGTCATGGCATAGTCCGAGGTACAAGATGGCAAGGAAAGCAGGTGGTGAAACCTCCCCAAAAAAGAATACATCCCTCAACCTGGTGACAGGCTTCTATTACTATCTCCGCGGTAAGTGGGCTTGTGGGTGTGGAGGGCAGTGTGTCACCTACTGAGATAGTGTGCGTGGGAAAAAAAAGCCAAGTATAGAGTGTATTTTGCATAGCATTGGTTGTGTGTGATTTAGCATGGTACTGCAGTATGGACTGTATGTGCCTACTGTACCTGTGTGTAAATATATGTCTGCATTCCGTTTTAATTTCATCTCTTTTTCCTCACCAAGCGCTGCCTACAAGGCATATTTTATTTTTTGAGCTGTGAGGGTGCTGTGTGTTAAGCTAAATGGGCAGATATTTAAAAGGGGTGTTTCCACTTGGCAGAGTGTGTGATGAGTGCGTCTACATGTGTGTAGGTCGCTGAGCGCTGAGCATACAGGAGGGGAAGCAAGCCGACCCAGCAGACTGGCAGCAGCTCGCTGCATGTGTCACAGCACAGCAGGCAGACAGAGGAGATTTTTTTATTTCTTATCTCTCAGTTTGACCCTGCGCTCGTCTGCCTGTCTGCATATTCAGGATTCTGTTTGTCTGCTAGCCGATGTGCCTCTCTCACTGCCTGATATATTTGGTGAATTTAACATTACCGTCATGTTTCTCCGGATATCTGAAAAGCGTAATTTTAGCCCACAATGTGTGTAACAGCTGCTTCACAATATGTTTGCATGGAGTTTGTGCACCTTTTTCTGTTTTGCCCACAGCTTACTTTGTCAACATACACAGCCTTTTTGGCCACAATCTTGACATAAATGACATTTCATTAAAGGAGGGGTGGGGGGGGCAAACTGGGAGCTCAGGGACTACAGATGAGACTAATGATACAAGTCAACACTTGATGAGAAGGTAATCAAGTGTGTTAAAATACAGCTGCGAGGCTTGGTTGCTGAGGATGGATGTTTCCCTTTGTGATATTGAAAGAATGTGAGATTGCGCGCGCGCGTGTCTGCGTGGGTGTGCGTGTGTGTGGGTGTGCTTAAGTGCAACTGTGTATGCGCAGAGTTCAAAGTCACCTCGTCCCTGAGACTGAGGGGGGCATGTGCAGCAATGTTCTCCGTCACGCTTGTTCCTTCTTTAGGATGCGGGGAAGAATTCTTTCTCATTCTCTTCCAATATGACCACCCATCAATATTTTATTACTCCTGGACCCAATCAAAAGATTAATTCATAGTATGGGGACCTGCTCGGTGGCACGTATGACATTGTGTGAATGTATCTGCATTATGTATGAACACCCCCACACACACACACTCCCACCCTCTCCCACATACACCCTTCTGACGCACTCACCCTGAAGTGTTTGCGTCTGCCGACAGTACTCAGTGACACACTAACCAACTTAAGTGTAATCAACTCATCAGCATATTTCATTAATGTAGAGGAAAGAACTGTATCAGATGTGCTCTCTCACTGATAAAATGCTTATTTTAAGGATATTGCTCTGTGGAGCAGACAAGGAATTAAAAAATGCTGGCCCACCTGCCAGTCACAATAAGACTGGATCCTTAGTGTCCCAGGTAGCGTATAGACCTCCATTGTGTACATTATAGTACATTATAGCTGATCATGAGTTTGTGGACTGTGGATTTGTGGATGTAACCATAGCACAAGTCACAATTTTCGATTCCATGTGCCGTAGGACACAATGTATCTTAAAGGCACTGAGATGGTTGAATTGCAGCAGCCTGCAGATCTTAGAATCACCAATGTTTTTTCAATTCTATGTTTACCTGTATGTGAAGATGCACACACACAGACACACACGCACGCACGCACGCACACACACAAACACACACACACACACTTAAGGCGGTCCACGGCATTACTTGAAAAGTTTGCCAACTTTTGTGTAAACGGTGTCACGGCTCCGAGTCAATCAGGTGTGCTTGTCTTCAATATATATATATTATATTATATCTTCAATGCATATATATATGCATTGCTTGTGCAGATATAACAGACAATGTTTAATTTATGTTATCCTCTTCTAACTAAAGTGGCTTTCGTCAGCGAACAGCTATGCTGTTGATTATGCCTGTGCTAGATGGCTTTATTGTTACAGCCACTACAAACAGTGTCCTCCCCTATATTTGACTAAATCAGTACATTTTGGGTGGGATTGGCTTTATGTGGCAAGATCAGTGCACTTATCAGTGTTGTAGCAACGGCACACATGCCTGAACTCTGGTCTGAAATGAATAAAACCCTCTTATAGATCATGGCAAGGAAGAACTGCTGCCCTTCTATCATCTAAAGGGCATTTTTAAGAGCAGGATTTTCTCTCCACTCTTGTCCAGAAAGTGAAAGTGCCATCCGTAAATGTCAAATCCATTCTCTTACCACATCAGTGTGTGAAGGCATGATATGGTTTATTCAGAGATGTGTGAGAGAAACTCGGAATATCAAAGTTAATTAGAATCACCATCCAGCTCTGCACACTCTCAAAACAATGGACAATGAGAAGCTTGTGTTTTAATCCCCTCTTTGTTTATTATTGCATGCGACTGATAGTGACCCTCTGGGCTCTGATTTACAGATGAGCAGGAGGCAGTGCAGAAAAGGACATTCACAAAATGGATCAATTCCCACTTGGCGAAGGTAAGAGAGTCTGGTTGATTCCCACTGTGACTGCCAGCATTGTGTTGTCTCTCCACACAAAGACTGCTGGTTTTTGCGGTTTGAAATCTTTCCCACCTCCTCCTTGCTCTTGTACTTTGAATCACGTTGTTCTACCATACTCCATCCACAGTGCTCCTTGTGACATTTGATCCATTTCCAAGACGCACTGCTGAGCTGGTCATGGGACTGGTTTTCCAGCTCAGACCACACACACACACACACATACAGACACACACACGCACGCACACAGACACGCACGCACACACATACACAGACACGCACGGGCACGCAACTCACGTGCCTCCCTTAATCCGCTTTATTTTTCCAGTCTCATCTATACATATAGCTGGTAGCAAGAATTTACTCTGTCTAATTATCACTTTCACATTACAGTAGATAATGCACCACATATTTTTCCTGCAAACCACATTCAGTAATTTAAGTCACGTCTTCATCTCAATATGGGCCAATTTAGATGTTTTTGGATAAGAGTTCTGAGCAAGACTTGATAAGCTTGGACACCGGAATATCTGCAACTTAAACTAAACAATTACACTTGATGCAGCTGCATGCTGAGACACCATCATATGCATGTAATTATTGTATTATACTGCATTAGCTCTGCAGTTCAACCCATTAATGCCTGAATAGCATGTTCAGAATGAGTGGACTCTGTAAATAAGGCACAGTGTGACATAATTAAGTGTTATATCAATCTGCGATGCTCCTCTCTTGGTGTTGTATTTAATTGCGACAGCTGTGGAGGCCTTGAACCATGCAGACATGGAGCAGAAAATTCATTTGAAAAGCCCTCAGAAGGGAATAAACCGTAATATTAAATATCACGTTTCAGGATCGTCCCAGCAGAAAATTATACACAGATCAATATTTAGATGGCTTGAATTTTTAATAGTGTTTAAGGTAAGCCCGTAGTTTATTTATCAGGTCATTTTCATGCACTAGAGTAGAGCCATGTCCCTTTTGCTATTTCATGGTTGTATACACCCTTTCACATTGTGTGGGGGGAGGAGTGATCAGGGTGAGAATATGGCCCAAAAAGATGAGGGTTGAAACACTTTAAAAGCTGGTGTTGTCCTGAAACTGAAGTCCAGCTCAACAAAAACACATGCACAACATACAAAGGAAAATTCATTTAAACTCAGTTTAATTATCCGATTCGGCTAATCAATAGATTTCTGATATTGTCACAGTTCCATCGGAAGAGATAAGAGTGTTTGCTTCTCTCTACCCAGTTGATCAAATTAGTTGCTCTCCTCCTCACCTATCTTGAAACTACTTACCCTTTTCACCTGATGACTGGTGTTGCCATAGTGACACTGATTGGCCTATATTGTTCTAAAAAAATGTCTTGATCGCTACAGCACCCGAGCAAATGTTCATATACCTTTGTGATGAATAGCAAGTAAAAGTGGAGGAGCTGTTAAAATAAGGATGCATGTCTTGAAGATGTCAGTCACATGAGGCAAAATTGTGTGTGTGTGCGTGTGTGTATGTGTGTGTGTGTGTGAAGAAGACAGAGAGAGAGAGAGAGAGATAGAGAGAGAGAGGAGGATAGAAGATGGAAAAGCTTTAACAGTTGGTTTAGCTTTGCTCTCTGAGGGATAGATCATGCCGTTGGCTATGCAGATGATTAGGCCACTCCAGTTATCACAGGTCTTTAATTCAGCGCCTAAAGGTATGTGATTAATCGTTAGGTGAGTTGAGACATGGCATGAGGGCTTCTTTTCACAATCACTCCCCTCCCCCTTACTTTCCCACTCCACAGGTACAACAAAAGAAGTCTTATGAGCTCTAACAAAGAGCTTCTACTATAGGAAGATGGTAATTCATATGGAAGATTAATGACTTTTATTACTTGGAGCGGTTCATCGGATTAAGTCACCAATTATTAGCCAAAGTTATGAGGAGTAAGAGGGCAGCAGAATAGTTTTACTGTGTGTTTTTTAAATATGTTTTCCTGTGTATTTATGGTTGCTTATAAATTTAGCCTTGAATGGCATCATGTTGAGGCTCTCAACTGAGTGTCAGGCTTTCAAGTTGCACTCAGCGTGGCAGAGGAGTGACAAGTGGGGGTAAAGGAGCAGGGGTGTGTGGGCCCCAAGTTTCCATTTTAACAAATCCTCTCTGAGAAGGTTAAAGCTTAATTACTGAGTGGCCAGCGTGAGCGAGTGAGGTCTCATCGTCGTTGAGGCATTTTTGCTAGGCAAAAAGCTTTAACACAGTAATCAGTGAACCAAGTGTTCTTCGAGATTACAGCACCAGTAAAGTGGAGCTCCCTGCTCTACTCACGAGACACCCAGACCCAGCAATTCACTCTACAGTAGGCATCTCAGCTAACTTATCAGCTGGGTGTTTCCCCTCATTTTTAAATTTTCAAGCTGCCAGTAATGCTTACATTCCCTTGTCCTATTAGTTTGCCTTTATGTCTAGTCAGAAACGGTAGGCTTTTTTTTCTTTCCCCCCCACCAAGAAGGTCTTTTGGTAGGCTTGTCTATCCCTTAGCAGAATTATGCAAAAACCACTGGGCAGAACTGCACAGGGGTGTAGCACGGACCAAGAAAGAACCCATTAAATGTGATGATTCAACATAGTGGAAAGCAACATTTTTTGAATTGACTTTGGTGGAGGTCTGCATTCTACACAGTTGCTTTATTCCTCATAACAGTATAATACATGTAGCAGGAATGAGATAAAGTCATAATATTTTAATTTTTTATCTTCAACTGTGGAATAATTACTGTGTTTCCCCCCCCCCCATCTTTATTTTTATTGATATTTTCAAACTAAATAAACAGCAGTAGGACCTTTCATCAAAAAATGATTTTAGTTGCATATTGTAGGTACAAATACTGTATAAAGTCAATATTTCCACTTGTAAGTATTGTCCAATTGCAGCCCAGCCAGGGTTTCAGTGCGGCTATCATCATATGATAGTTTTCTGCTAAGGCTGCCAAGATATTTGAGGAAATACCCATACGCATGAAGGATTTTTCCTAGGTCTAATGTAGCATGATATGATTTTGAAAGTTATGTTGTTACTCTAAAATGCAAACAAAGGTCCTTTAAGGAGCTTGGAAACAACAAGAGCAATTTTGACAATGAACGTCTACTGCAGGGATTTACTTTTTTCCAAAAAGTAAATCCCTCATTTTTCTCTTGTTTCTGCTACCTTTTATGCTGTTGATCATTTGGAATCCGCTATGAGCACCAGGGGAATAACATCAGAGCGCAAACAGACGCATATCCTGAAATTCCTCTCCTCACAATCAATTACGGCTGAGACACTCGTACGTAATTAGCTCATTAAGCTCTTGATTTATTTTTTTTTAGCTCATATGGCTGAGCAGAGGAAATGGATATTACTTTCTTATTTTGTAATTAGTCCCAAATTTCCTCATTAGCTTTGGGATTATAATGAACAAAAAGGTAAATTTAACTTCAATTAGCTCATGGTATAATTCATCCCTTTGAAGGGTTTTTCTATGTGTCTCCTCTGTCACTTTATAAGAGAGGCACAAGTGCTGTCTGAGCATTCTAATACCTAAAGCCATGAAATGGCATTAGAAGAGAAGCTCCACAGTATTTGCTAATTAATTTTGAAAGACGTGAGGATAGCGAGCGTCCCCTCTCTCTCTGCCTTCTGTCATCTTTTTCACTGCCACTCTTTCCACTCAATTACACCCCTCTTGCATATTCACTCTGATGCCGATTGTATATTTTTCTATCAGCGCGCATGCACGCACACACGCACTCACTCTACTGGCATGTGCTGAGGCAGACGCGCTCGTGCCGATGCGTCTTCGCTTCTGCCTTTCCTCGCGTCTCTTTTTTTTCGCCTTACCCACTAATCTCCATGTGAATGGCTTGCTCGTCTGAATGCTTTCCCCCTTCTAAACCTCTCCTTAGCCCCAGCATGTGACTGTACTTTAAGAGAAATCCTTGATGTGGTGTCGGCGAGAAACAGCGATATGTGGATTTCCAGAGTCTGAAAGTCTGTGTCAGGTCAGGGAGGAAGTTGATGAGAGGGATGCAGTTTGAAATCATCAGCATATTTTAGGATTTGAAGCCCCCACTCGGAGCTTATGTGTGCCTCTAGCTATCAGTAATACTTTGCAAAGCCAAACTTTGGGGGATTTCCTTTATCCATGTTTCACAAGTTGAAATTAACGTCTCACTGAGTAATATGTTTATTGTATTATTTATGTGTTGGCGCACTTACAGAGGGTATTATTTCAGAAAACCCACTTTTTGCCACTTCTACTTTCATGTATATTGCAAAAGCTATTAAGACTGAAATCCCAGGTCTTTGCATTCCAACAAAACAGAAGAAGCTTTGTTTGAGTTTATGGCATTAAATGTTTATATAAACAATGAACTTATGTAACTCGGAGAGTACAGACCAATCTCGCCACATCAAATTACTCATGCAGAAGATGCTACCAAATTTATTTTTATCATTACACCTTATTCTATTTTGGAAATGTCTCACAATGTTATAGTATCCTTTAAAAAATTCCTGATTCCAAATGATGATCCAGATCACCACCAATGGATGATTCTATATATAATTGGCTATATTACTTCTTTCACATAGCATGTCCCTCCTCTGGTGGTGACAAACCTGTTTGAGGACATCAAAGATGGCGTGATGCTATTGGCCCTGCTGGAGGTCCTCTCTGGACAAAAGCTGGTGAGTCACACAATCATTTCTACTGCAAATGATCTACCCACAAACTTTCGAGGCTCCGATCTGGGAGAAAATGATTTTTCACTTGATCACCGTGAGCTGATATAACAAGGCTGAGGCAGGTGAAATGTAGATATACGCTTTTCAGCTCATCTGAGAACGTTCTCTACACACATGGCAATGCTCATTGATCTTCTCTTATTAGGATGTTTGAGTTTAACAGAAAAACCCAGTCTCACAAGGACAAATAAGAAATCTACAAACACACAAAACAGAGGGAGGGAAAGCTGCAGGGTCTTACATGGCCAATATTGCCTAAGGTCAAAGCTGATTGATCTGGCTGTTTAAAGGCAAACACAGCTTTGATTGGATGTCTGTGTTTATCTCTTACTAATATCAACTCTGTTTTAGCCACTGCTGTCTTCAGTTTTTTTTGTTTTTTTTTACTGTATTTATGTTCATGCATTTGTGCTGATATTGTTTATACCCGCTCTCAGTGAAATACCTACAACTCTTAAATGTTATTTTCAGTAGCATTGTTTTATTTCATTCACATAACCCTATCCTTTAATTTCTTTCTCTCCATCTTTCCCCATTGTTCTCAATTTGCCTTCCAGCCATGTGAGCAGGGCAAGAAGCTAAAGAGGATCCACTGGGTCGCCAATATCGGTACAGCTCTCAACTTCCTTGAGGGTAGGAAGGTAGGAGTTCAGGGTCTTCTTTTTATGTTCTTGCTCGCCTCCCTTTTACCCGGTCTGCTGTTCCACGGTGCTCAGCTGCTGCCTTGTGGGCGCAAACATGAAAAACATTGAATCCTGACCTTGCGTGACCTATTTTCCCTTCCTCCCCGCCTCTTGTTCTCCCCACCCTCCAACATCTCCCGATTTATCCAGATTCCACTGCACGCTGCTTTCATAACTCAGTAAAGACGTTGTTGAATTAATCCTTTGTTCACATTGTCATCTGACTGACTGACTTTTTTTTTTTCAATTTGTTTGCCTGTATATACACGCAGTAAAAAAAAAAAAAAAATCTATGGGGGTGCATTAATTGGACTGTGATTTAACAACTTTACCTAGCTTCACTGGTAGAATTACAATATTTAATCATAAACTGCATCGACTGCACCTCCATGAAATTGGGAAAACATTCTCAAGGGTTCACCCTGCTTGTCCTTGGATATTCATAAATAAAGCCATAAGTATGAGCTGGTGTCTGCAAGGACATTGATTTGTCTTGTGCTCAAGTGTGACAAGGTTAAAACCGTAAATCCTACATCAGTAATCTGCAGTCTGGAGATGAGACATCAGTGGGAACTCTGCTGTATATGTGTGTGAGTGTGCATGTGTGTGTGTGTGTGTGTGTGTGTGTGTGTGTGTGTGTGTGTGTGTGTGCGTGCGCATGCGTGCGTGCATGCAAACATCCAAGTTTGATGAAAATTAAATGTAAATATGCTTGATGTGTAAATCTGATGTATGTCTAGACTGTATTTACATTTAGAGGCCCAAGCGCTTTATGCCTGATCCATGTTTCTCTCTCGGGTCTGTCATGTGTCCATTTAAACTCATGTCTTTTCAACTGGGAGTGTTAAAATTTTCACAGCTGCCATGTCAGCTGGCTTTTAAGTTTGGATTATTCCAACAAAATATGTTCTTGTCTCAATGACTGGATAACTTTTGAACCAATAATCCAGCCACGATAAAATGTGAGGTGAAGCAGGGTTTCTGAGCTGTTCAAAAAAAAATCTTACTTGACCTTTTTGGACATTTCAGAAAGCTCTGTATTTTTACAACATGACCGTGGCATATTAATCGATTCTTAGACAAAGCAAACCTAAAGTTGTGAATTTAAATGAGCCCACATCGAAATTTTGGGATCTCCTGAATCATTGATGTGTAACACTTGATGCTGGCTGATAGGATGAAAAAAAAACCAAACAAGATAGAATGCATGGGAATCAGAGGCCTTGGAAATAATTAGCTCTTTGAGGTTTAATCTGTTTGCTTTTCTACTGAAAAGAGGGAAACATTTCTGTCATATACTCCTGGAATGAAAGATAACATCTTCAAATTGCTTGCTTTGCATGGATCAAGACTAAAAGATACT
>CAAKHG010019664.1:21410-41516 GCA_901007715.1 Dactylopterus volitans
CACATATAACTGGGGCAAACTGCAAAATAGGACATGTAGCATGATCAGTGGTGGCATCCCAAGTCACGTCAAACCATGATTTTGTTGCTTGTACTAATTTTGTTCAAGTTTGCCTCTGTTCATGTGCTTTGTGTATTTGCACTGCACAGGATGTATTGAAGAGCCTCGAGAGTCACCAGCAGGTCTTTCAAAGGATCCACAAGGACAGAAGTGTTGGTGGCGTCCCTGTTTCTCCAGACCAGCTCCAAGACATGGCAGAGAGGTGCAAAAGACCCCTGCCTCTGAGAGCTGATTTATCACTGCTTAAAAAGAAGAAGAAGAAAAAGAAGTTATTGTTTTTTGTGATAGTAAAAAAATTTCCTCACATTGCACGATTCCTATTTTGCTTCCAAAAAAGCAGTGTGAGGGTCAAGCTTCACGTCTGATATCCTTTGTAAATAACGTTCTTTTTTTCAGGCTGAACTATGTCTCTACATCTTGTAGCATCCATCTGGCTAAAATGGAATTCTTGGAGCACAAGCACCACATGCAAGCTTTTCTCACTTTGGCTGAGTCCAAGCTCAAATCTTGGATCATTAAATATGGCCGACAAGAGTCTGTGGAGCTGATGCTCCATAACTATGTTGTAAGCTCAATTTTTGATACACCCTCTCTACATACTGAAATGTAAATCAAATCTGAAATGGATACTTACAGAATAATTAGGTGAAAGTCTGCTACATTTGTGCTTGTTTTCAGATTTGGTTTTTGTCCTCATTGCTTTTCACAGATAGAACTTTTTTTTTTTTTTAAATGGATTCTGTCTCCAACAGCTGTTCGTAGAGAAGCAACGTTTCTTTGAAAATTATGAGGCTTTGTTCCAGTCTCTGAAGAATGCTGCTGAGGTCTATGTGAACACTGACAGCACAGGTAAGAAGACAACAAAGACACTAACTTTAAAATTACTCAACACGCTCAACATACTGTATTGTGGGATACAAATGATATGTGGCTAAAATGTGTACTGTAAATTCAGTGTACAAACACAGACAGAAAAACACTCTTAATGATTAAATTGTGAAAGGTAAATGCAGATTGCACAATTTAATGGTTATAGAATGATGACAAAATCAGCATTTAGAGCAATTCCATATGAGGCCAGCATTTACTGTGCAAATCTGTCAGGAAACCTCAATTTACTACAGGTTTCTGAATGTAACACAAATGCTATTGCTAGCTGTTGCTAGCAGCCAGAAAATGAAACAGTAGCTAAATGAAAAACAGCTAAAAAGGTTTACTTTATAATGATGAGTTAAAGAACAAAATCTTATCTTTTGGCACTATAGATACTCATAATTCTTTTTTCAATATATAAACTTTTATATTTATAAATTTATAGTTACAGTTGTTTTGTTTTTTCCCCCCAATTTGCTAAGTGCCTGAAGATATTAACAATTCTGCCATGGTGTGAGGTCATTTGAACCATTTCACACATTAATCTAATTTAACCACAGCTACTTAAAAGACAGACAACTCTGATAAAAACATTTGACCAATAGCAAATTCATATCTTGTCACAGTAGATATGGTCATGTTGCTCAACTTTTTTTGTGTTCTTCTCCTAATGATGTTACATTTATAGAAAATATTCCTCCAAAATGTATTGCATCTGAGAACAAATATCTCACTGCTATACTATAGCACAACTTAATTTTTCTCTGTCAACAACTTACCAGCGCAGCTCAGTCTGCCTGCTGCTGTCTGGTTTTGCAGTCTGGTAGAGGGGGAAGAGTCTGCAGGCTACAGCTAAATGAGGTTCCTCTACTTCCAGCTCTCAGTGGGGAATACGACCCCATTTGCTGGTTCGGGGATGCTCCACTTCTTCAGGTCTCTGGGCACAAACTGAGCAAGCTTGTTGGTTTCATTAAGTTTCAGGGTTGTGCTGCTTTAGGGTATGCAGAGCAGCGAACTGAGGTGCAGTGAAAAATTAGGACATCTGGGGTTTCACGGGTCAACCCCGCAAATGATGCCTCCCTTGCCATGAGCTCTGTGTTACATGAGAGATCATTTGAATATTATTGAAGTTATTGATTGGTAATTATCTGCCATCTTAGGGTTTTTATGCCTGTTTGACATTTGATATTTGTGTCTTTGCTGGATTAATTTATTAGTCGCACTATTGTGTCTGCCTTTTATCATTTGTGCTATAGAGCTTGATGCAAGCATGATACAACCCCTGTTTAGAGAGTTTTTGGGGGGCAGATTTTTCTGCAATAGCACGAGTTCTTTCAGCTGCCATGTCATCAAAGTGAAGTTGGAACTTTTTTTTTTTTTTGTAAACTCTTTTTATTGGTTTTGCAAATAGGAAACACAAATACACAAAACACCAGAACAGCCCAGGTCTATAGCTCATGACATAACCAGTCAATTATGCAACTATGGAAATATACTTTCGCGAGATCCAAGGACAGGCTCAGAATGTGGTACAGTGCACATGTACACAATAACATAACAGAGAAAAACAAAACATAAAAACACATGTAACCAAATGAATAAATCCAAAAAATAATGTTAATAATAACAAATAGATGAATAAATGAATTTAAAAAAATTAAATTAAAAAAACAAAGGAGGGCAGGGAGAAAGTGAAGTGATTAAATAATCATAGAGAGTACAGTGACAAGCGAAAGATTAGTCAAAAGTCCATTTTTGCTAAATGAGCTTTATAGGGGTGAAAAGATCCGATCCAGAGCGCCATCCCAGGTATAGTCATCCAGTTTGTCACCTATATCCACACCCCAAGCGTCTCTCACATGCAGCATCGAAGGGGTCTGAAGCTCAATAAGTTCTCTATAGATCCTGGAAATCACGCCTCTCTGAATCTCAGTCATTTAAAGTATGGAATCAATTATGGTAGGCGAAGGCTTGGAGGGAAAATTGATAGTATTTGTTTGAATAAAATTTCTAATTTGGAGGTATCTAAAGAGAGTGAGCAAAGGTTGGAACTTTGACAGCAATATTTATCGAAAGAGTAAAAGTATAAGTACAAGTTACAAGGTAAGTTCAAGCAGGTTATGTTATCAGCTTCGTCTGCTTGTGTGGTTGTCAATCTCTTCCCACACTTAAGGGGTGTGTAAATTTGGGGGCAGATCTGTTTTATTTATTTGTTTATTTTTGAATAGATTTTGTATCAGCACTGGCACCATTCTGCATTCTCTAAAAACTCTTCTTTTATTAGGAACTACAAGCATGTTTTTTTTAAATTAGAGTTTATGAAGAATCCATTACATTTGTAGATAAACAATTGGTGTTAAATTAGAGAATATGGCTGTGCTGTACTGGGTAAAAATCAGTCGTGAAGGGGATGTAGAAAAAGGGTTGCTTGCGATAAATGTCCATAATGTTGATTGCAGCAAAGAATACAACAGAAGCAGTCTGATAATGTAAATTAAACACTGATGAAGACTTCTTGACTTGAACACTTTCATCCATGATGTAATTAGAGATTTAATTTACATTATCAAACTGACTTGGTTTTCAGTCTGGCTCCCAACCAACATTATGAATATTTATCACACGTAAACAGGACAACCGTTGTATTACTTAGACAAAATTAGTGTCATTTGTTATTTAAAAGGACTAGAGAGGAAATTTGTATGGGTCAAAAAGAAAATCAAGTGTTTGACAAGCATAATTATGATGGAAAAAGCATAGAGTATTGGTGGTATTTCTGTTTCTAGTCATTGCTGTTAAAGTTGATGAATTCCTCCTCCAGCAGACGACGGAGAGCTGGGAGTGCGCAGGTTCATGCGGGAGGTGGTGACTCAGTGGAGGAGCCTGTCCATGGAAGTGCGCAGTGTAAGGAGCATGCTAGAGGAGGTGCTGTCCAACTGGGAGAGGTACAGCATGGCTGTGGCCTCCTTACAGGCCTGGCTGGAGGATGCAGAGGAGGCCCTGAACCAGCCAGAGAACACTAAACAGGTATGAGATTGGCTCTTAATATTGTAGGAATTCTCAAGTGCCCGGCAATCTAGTAGACATTAGCCCGATTTCAATCATACAGTCCTCGAAGTGGAGTCTTATTAGCAGTCTCCAGTCAAGTATCAAATGGTCTTGACTTACAACAAGTCACTGAGGATATTCCATTTGTTGAATTGCCATGGTTACCACTAATTCATAGCCCACCAAGGATTAGACAGCTAATTACCCCACTTTTTGATTGTTCTTTCTTTGAATCCCGTCCTTTGTTTCTTTTTTGATCGGCGGTCTTTGTTTTTTTCTTTGCCTCCCCTCTTTGTTTCCCTTAGTAATCTTGTATCTATATATCTTTCTTTGTTTTTTTAATGAGTCTGAACCTCTTTCAGGAGTTTTTCAGGAATCTCAGCCACTGGATTGATCAGCACTCAGCCATGAATGACGCAGGGAATTTTCTTATTGAAACGTGTGATGAAACGGTATCACTTGAGCTCAAGCAGCAGCTGCTCCTTTTGAATGGACGATGGAGAGACCTCTTTCTCAAAGTCAAACAAGTAACAAAGGACAAAACCTTTACAACAAAAAAATATTTAGCAGATATATAGCTGGTAGTAGATGCTGGATGTTCTCTATATTCTTTTCTTTACCACAGTATGCCCGAGCAGATGAGTTGGAAAAATGGAGGAAAGACCATCTAAAGGCTTCGTCAACTTTAAAAGAACTATTGGATACGGCAGAGGCTAAGCTCAGTGCTTCTGTTCAGGTGTCTTTCCTCAGTGTTAGAGCCTTTCTGCAAGATGTGGAGGTGAGAAAAAGTAAAAGCATGTTGATCACACGAAGATCTGAACAGTACAGCAGTACATGTACAATGAGTACTTATCTTAATGCAATAATCTGCATCAATTTGTCCAGTTAGCCATTCAGGTCGGAGAAAGCTGGGATACTTGTGATTACAAAGCCCTCTTACTTTATGAATGCACAGTATCTTTCAAATGACTTCTTCGATAGGTAGATAGACTGTATCTTGATGACAAGTGTCGACATCCTCCCACTGCATGAAAATGAGGCCAAAAAAGCAAGTGCTACCATGTTGCATCTGTGATGTAATTTGGAGTAGTGATTGGTGGATGGCTCCACGGTATCGAGGTCCAGCCAATTCAATCACGAGTGACGTCTGAAACGGACAAACCGGGTTATAGCGCGTCAACCATAGCTTCTCCTGATAAACACAAACCTTTAAATGCTTCTGCAGCCATTTCCCAGCCTCAATACATTTTAAATGGGTGAATGAAATACATGTTTATTTCTGCTGTTGTGTTAACATGAGAGTCTGTGGGAACTCATCTGACTTTGGAGCCAGCCTTAAGTTGTACTGCCTTCATTTGTCAACTCCCGATGTTGCCCCTTGATTGGGTAGTGAAGAGTAAGTAGCATGGAAGGCACTGATCAGGTTACTAGTTCTGCCAATGCTTATTTTTTGGTGATATACGGGTATTTGCTTCACAAGAGTGTTAATATTTCAGGTTTCAGTCCCTCTGACCCATCCTCTGCCCTCTAACAGGCTCTTATTAATTAAGACAAGCAGTTTTGATTAAAGAAAATATTTTAGAAAATCAAAAATGACCATTTCCCTACGCATCTCACCTTAGAGTACCAAGCAAAAGGTTGTTGCCATGGAGACTCAATACAAGTTGGCTGGCCGCAGTGCTCAGTTCCTTGCCAAGGATGCTCCACAGGATGAGGCATCAAGAGTCATTGCAACAATGACCAATGCCAAAAGTCAGCTGAGTAAGGTTGGTAATACATAAGCCTGACAGGCAGGGGTTTCTCACAAAGCAACACTCGTTTTGACTGTATTTCTAGGAGAGGTTCCACCATCTCCTAATCACACGATGTTGTCACCTGTGTTTCCAGGTGAGAGAACGGTGTCCCTCCCTGGTGAGGGAATGTCATGTCCTTCTACCACTGCTGGAGGAGATGGAGAAACACATCACTGCTTTTTATCAGGCGCTGGAGCGGGCCTGTCGCATCACCTCTGCTGCCAGAGACCCAGAGGTCCAGACCCATCACCGGCACAAGTGGCAGGTGAGACACAGTGACAATGCAAGGATTTTATTTTGAAGTTGTTACCAGGCAGAAGACTTATCCTATCGTAGCAGCTTTGAGTGTCATTTTGCACTAGATTTGACTATTATAATAGTGATCGCCATAATTTTCATCATCAAAATCTGGTTTACATGATTCTGTTTAGTTAGAGATTTGTTTACTGAAGAAGTCTGTCCAATCACTCAACACATTTTCCACCATTTCCTCAGGATTTGTTAAATCAGCAGCAAAACTGTAAGCGTTGTCTGTCTGTGATCGAGAGGAACCACTACACCCTGCAGAGGGCGCTCTCCAGCACTAAGGTCCTCCGAAACTTTGACCTGACCCTGCTTCAAAAGAGAGTGGCTGACATACAAGGCTCAGCACAGGTTGGCATTATAAAAACATCTACACGTACGCCACACACAGACTGCGTTACACACACTGATTATATTAATGAGATTACAAGAAGATCAAAACACCCTGGAGGCAACAATGCAGATTAAACATCCTCATGCGTTTCATTACTCATCTGCTTGATAAAAGCCAAATGATTATAGCGTGTGTCTGATGAGCTCAGTTACAATCACCACTACTTGCTGTCCCTCCTCTCAGGCTTTGCTGAAGGAGGTTGGGGAGTGGAGAAGGCAGGAGGAGGCCAACAACTGCCTGAGGAGGAGGTTTGAGGAATCTAGGCAAGATCTGGAGAGTGTGCTGAAGAAAGCTCAGGGCTGCTTGAGAGAGACTGGAGATGCGGAGGAACTGCTGAAGAAGCACACTGTAAGATCAAATCCATAACCCTCTTCACAAATTAATGGCACAGGTGCAAAAAATCTATAGATAATCTGAGCAAGCTATATTGATTCCTAAATATGTGTGTGTGTGTGTGTGTGTGTGTATATATATATATATGTGTTTTATTGTCGTATATGTACCGTTATACACCTATAAATCCTGTACTTTCATATGATGGTCTCCATTTCCTTGTGTTCCATTCTTGCAAGTATAAAACTACCACCTTTCAGTAACTTCTTTAAGTGCTCCTGCCACCCCTATCCCGTGTTGTTACTCTGCAGGATTTTTTTAGCCAACTGGACCAGCGAGTGCTGAGCGTGTTCTTGAAGGCATGCGATGAGCTGACTGACATCCTACCAGAAGAGGAGCAACAGGGACTGCAAGAAACTGTCCGCAGGCTGCACAAACACTGGAAGGTCAGGGGTTGCCATACTTTAACACTCACTAATTACTGTACATCTCAGGGGATGCATAGCTGATACGTAATTAACCTAACCAGGAAGACCTTTTGCTTTGATAGAGTTCCCTCTCTATGTTTTGAACCAACTTCTATTAATTATATTAAAACACTTTCCATGGGCTTTAAATAATGAGATGATATTCCTGTGCTACATGTCTTATCACAGTCTTTTTTTCATGCTACCTGTTTTATCGCAGGACATCCAGGGCGAGTTGCCATCTCACTTGCTCCATTTAAAGGTGGAGGTGGAGCAAAGTCGAGTTGCGGTGATCCTGCAAGACTGCAGAACAGAGCTGGACCGAGAGATCCGAGCGCTGTCTGGCACCTGTACTAGTGAGCATGTGATCAAAGAGCACAGAGTGAGCCCTGAATTTGGTGTTTGAACAGACTAAACCAATAAAGATCACAAAAGAAAGCTTTTTTTTTTTTTTTTTAAATCACATCATCATCATCATCATCATCATTCCTTAGTTTACCAAAATCAACATTTACCTCTTTCTTGTCTACAGACTTTCTTTGGGGAACGCAAACCTCTTACTTTATGTGAGAAGAAGATTAGGAACATGGAGGATTTGTGTCATAAGGTGCCTGACAACGACCCAGCTTATCGAATACTAGACTCCACCAGGGCAGCTGTAGAAGAGGTTAGAGTGCAAATCAAGAGCACCCATCTCAAACTGGAGCTGCACACTGATAAGTGGACTGAATGGAACAAGAGGTAAAAACTGAAAACAAAGGATGCATGCCTCAAAGATTTATTTTATGTATAATTTTTTCAATACAACAAGGGATCTAAAGTCATTTTTTCTTTTTTTAAGATTCTGTGAGCTTTCTGACTGGCTGTCATCTCAGAGGGGGAACGTGAGGCTTTTGAGAGAAACAGCAAGGAATTCCAGCCATCAGGAGCAAGTAGGCACTGCTGTTCAGGTGAGCCAACATACTTGATTTGCAGTTGCAAGAGTGCAAAAATCTTCACAATTCAGTGTAGCTAAACTTTAGCAAACCAACATTCGCTGTGATTATTTTTAGGCGATGCAGGAAGAGGCACACGCCAAAGAGGAGAGCCTGCTGTGGCTTAAGAGCCGTCTTGTAAGTCTACACGAGGTTAGCTCTGAGCACGAGATCCAGAGACAGAGAACAGCTGTGGCCAAACTCTCAACAGACCTGAGAGCGCTGTTATCTTCACTGTGTGAGGTATAAAAAGTTGATCGAATTGTTGAAAACTTGCACGTAATGTATGCCCGCCGCCTTTACAAAAACATTTTGTCTGATCGTCTGCCTTCCTCTCTTACAGTGGGGTGAGGATGACTCAGGTAGGTTCCATGATGAGGAGCTGAGAGAGGAGGTGACAGCTGCTCTAGAGGAGGCTCTAAGAGCTCGAAAAGAAGCTGAAGAGCAGATCAGCCGGATCCTGGATGCAGAGGATCTTGAGGAGGCCACACAGCTTTACCTTATTCACCAGGTTTGCATGCAGAGCTGCTCTGGTGTCAACTCTTTAGTGACACTTAACTTACAGAGGCATCCATTAAAGTGATACGATGTTCAATCTACACTGATTTAAGGAACTGATGTTGGAATTTGTGTAAATTAATCCATTCACAGCCTTATTGAGTATAAGTTAAAATTGTACTTACATTTTGTTTTTTAACATTTTAAAATTACAAAACTGTTTGTTTTAAATTTTAGTTTAGCTTTAATTACTTTTTAAGGGCAGTTTACAAACATAATAGGTTTACTCATAAAATAAATTGAACTAAACTTACATATTACTTATAACTTATATATTGACCTAAACTCAATATTTGCCCTACATTGTGAGTGTATTCGAGATAGTTTTAGGAACACAATTTCAGGTACTTACCCTTTTTATTAGAAAACTTTTCTTTTGTTTTTGTTTTTATTTCAGTTAAAAAAAATTGATTTTTCACACTGATTTTTTTCGTTTGGTAACGATTCATTTTATTTGGCTGTCTGTCAATGTTGTCATATTCTCTTTAGCCACCAAGTTAATGCTTAAGATTATAATAAATGTTAAAGTTATAGTATAGTATTTTTTTATTTTTTATTTAATCAGCTACACCATTGAAATAGCCACAAAAGGGATTTCAAAGACCCTTAGAGGCAGGAACTACACACGGTGACTTTAATTTGTCTACTCAAATGTCTTACACTCACACATTAATAACTGACAAAACAACCCGTTGAACAAGTTAGTATTAAGTATTGTCTTGCTGCAAAACACCCATTTGGCTGTTGTCTGACATGTTCTTGTCTGCATTACAGCAACACCTGAAACGCCTGGATGCTAACAGGAGAGAAGTGGAGCTTATGTTGTCGCAGCTGCAGAAAGAAACCCAGCTTAGTCAGTCTCTACAGGAGCTGGATGAAGCTCTCAGAGATGTCGACTGCAAATCAGAGGAGAAGGAACACAACCTGCAGGTAGAGCGAGCCTTTATTTTTCTCACATGTCAGCGTGCTAATTAGTGCGTGTTAGTGTCATTAATCTGCCCACCCCTGTTGGGCTCATTGATTAGTCCATGTTGAGGCGTAGAAAAGTATTGATAGTAATATGTTGTGATTGTATACACTTCTATAACGATTGATTTCATAATCAACATATTTCTGTAGTAAATTGTGTATAAATTCACATTTTAATGGAGAGCTCAAAATACCACTTGTTTTCTTCTGAGGCTGCTCATATTTCATTACTGTAGAATAATAACACCCAGAGAAACTGATGGTAGAAGCAATTACTCACACTTTAGATTCATATTTAAAACCTTATAGATGACTTCACTGTAAACCAACACAGAAATAAATGTAAGTGTTAATGTTTGTTAAAATTCAAAAGTCTGAAAGGTCAGTTAGGTGTTTACACTATCTGCCAAAGTACTTTACAGTACATAAGTACAGCTGGTTAATGTATGATACCCACTATTTTTGTCTTCATATTTCTTCATCCTCTTAAGGTCACTCTGAGCTCCTGGCAGAACTTTGAAACAAAGAGAGAAACCATTTGGAGGTTTGTCAGCAATACTAGAAGTGAGCTGCAAAAAGAACTAATTTTCAACAGTCTGGACAGCCTAAGAGCTGAACTGGAGCACAACAAGGTCTGTGTGTTGGTGTGACGGTGTTGTATGCGCACGTGTACTGTGTGATCTGTATTCACTCTGTATGTCCTCATGTATTCATAGTCTCCTTCTTTTCTTCTAAAGGAGCTCCTCACTAAGGTTGAGGGCTTTTCTGTGCAAGCAGATCTCCTCCTGGAGAAGGCAGCAGATATTCAGATTGGTCCGAAGAACCAAACTCTTCTTTTGCAGCAGGCGCAGTCCACCAGAGAGGCAGTCATGCAGCTTCAAGACCACCTCAACAAGAAGTATGTATAATAATCCCAAACCCAATACTAATCTCAAGACTCCCAGCTGCTTAATGGATGGATGGATGGATGGATGGATGGAAATAGCAAGGCATTTAATTTTATCAATTGTATTAATTTCATACAGTGTCATAAAAGTCACAGGTACTCTGATAAAAAAGTATTTTTTTTTAAGTGGAACTGCTAGTACGGACTTTTGACAAGTGTCTGCTAAAAATGAGCCACATGATTGAAGGAATATTGAATTTAACAGCATATGTTCTTCATGTCACGTCAATTCTTTTGTCATCACTGCTTGCTTGCACATGCTCTCCTCATATGTCTGACCAAATGAATCAATGAACCAATCTGTTGTCTTGCAGTGTTGTCCAGCTGGAGCTGATGTGCTTTGGTTGGCAGCGCTTCAGCACAGAATCGGAGTCCTTCTCCTCTTGGATCAAAGAAAAAGAAAGAGAGCTGGAGGTGATCAATCCCACCTCCTCCTTAGATCCTTTGGACAAACACATCAGCACTGTAGAGGTACAGTATGTTCTTTGTCTTCTCTCGTACTATATCACTTTGCACTTCGAATAAAGTCTGTAGTGTATAGCTGTGCACTGATTGCTCTTTTCGTGTTCACTGTATTAATATGATTTATTATTCAAATATGATTATAAGAGAAATTTGCACATGGCTGCTACAAGTCATTCAACGTTTTCCAAACATTTACAATAAGAATTTGAACATTTGTATCTGAACATGTATTTTTTGTGACTCCAACTAGAACAAGTCAAAATTGCTATGTGGTCTGGTGTCTGTGGTGTGCACTGCAGTGCTTATTAAGATTAAGAGAAAATAAGATTAAGTTTTAATCTTTCCCTAAGGGATAAGTGGGTCAGTCCTGCAGCAAAGACTACGATACAGGGAATAAATTGATCAAATTGAGGAAAATCTAATCCTGCCTGACTAGATCCTAGCCTTGTCAATCTTATGGAGCTCTGGAGAAAACGAAAATAAAAATGGGATGTGACTTCTTGTGGCAGGCATTTCATTAGTAGTGACTTTGAAACACATCCATCCCAAAACAAGACATTTGGTTTACTTACCAAGTTATATAGCCTTCAATTTTCTTTCCATTTCCCATACCTTATCTCACTATCATCCCTCTAGGCGGTGGGGCAATGTTTAGAGGAGAGGAGGCCAACACTGGCCCACATGGATGCGGACTGTGAGGCTCTGTTGAGTTTTGTGACCCCTGGAGAGGCTGCATGCATTCGGGCACGAATTACGCAGATGAGATGTCACTGGGAAGAGCTGAGGGGGAGAGTAGAGCAGCTGTGCGGACAACTCAACCAGAGTGCCTCCTACAGGCAGAGATACAATGATAACCTTGATCAGGTATTCAGCAACGTGTGACGCAGGAGTGATGTTAAGCCTCATTTCAAACACTCACCACCTTTTGTGCAGAGAAGATAGTTATAGACAGAATCTGCACGGACACTGAAATGTTTGTCATCATTAGGTCAAGAAAACGATGAGCGATCTTAAAGCGAAACTCAGCTGTCCAGTCACATTTTGCACATCATCATCTGAGACTTACAAAAGCCTACAGAATCACATGGTAAGAAAATGATAATGTTAAATCAGTATCGCTAGACCGTGATTACACATTATTTTAATGTCATTCTTGTCTTATTGAATTAAAAGGAGTGTGATGGGTGCAGCTAATATCTTTAGGTTTGAATTTCTTGCACTTGTACTGCAGCTCAGCATCATTTTGGTTTTCCTTCTTACTACGCTACATGTTAAAAGCAAAATACACTGTTTCCTGCAGGAGGTCTGCCAGGCTGTCGAGCAGCTAAGGCCCAGGCTGATGGCTTTGTGCTCGGCCATGAAGAGGCTAGGAGAGGGCAGCCAGTTGGAGCAAGAGGTGGCTAATGTCCAGAAGCAGCAGGGAGACTTTATGGAAAAAGCCGCAGAAAAGCAGTCTACATTAGAGAGCCTTCTCGCGCTGTGGCAAAGGTACAGTAGAGAGTAATATTTACTCATGTTTGCCAAATTCACATAAAACTGGATCATAGATTGCAATACTACGGTTAAATTTACATTTTGCTTGCATATTTCTCAGGAAGAAACAACACAAATGTTATACTGTGTGATAATTGCTCTGTTATGTGGCCATTTTTATATACATTTTTCTTATCAAAAAAATGTAAAAAGCATTGTTTATTATCAGCTGCCCTGACAGCCCACTGTGTTTACTGTGTTTGTTGTGCAGCACCTAAGGCGAGTTATGTAGTTTAGTTGTTTCTAATATCACAGAAACACAGGAAATATGAAGATGAAAGCAGAGGAATTTTAATAGGAAACATTTATTGGCACTAAATGACTGTTCAAACATTTTATTCATATAAAGTTATTTTGTTTGTATTTTCTCTCGGCTCTATTCCTTGTTCACGCCTGTATCTTATTCTGATTGTATGGAAGTCACTACTCCTTTATTGTACATCTGTCTGAGGAAACCTCCTCTCTATGCCAGTGTTTATTTCCTGAGCAAGATCTTATCTTTGACTCCAGCCGTTTGTCCCACAGTCGGCCATCGCGTTATGATGAAATGCTCCTCTAATCATTCTCTTTGTTTGTGAGATAGAGTGATTGTTATTTATTCTTTTTATTATTCATAAGGGAAAAAAGATCCTGTCAGTTGGGTTGTGCTAGAGCTTTGATGCCTGTTTTGTTTTTTTTCAAATTAACTGAGTTGTATTTGTGCCGCTAAACTTGCGCTGTTTCTTGTGTGTGTGTGTGTGTGTGTGTGTGTGTGTGTGTGTGTGTGTGTGTGTGTGTGTGTGTGTGTGTGTGTGTGTGTGTGTGTGTTTAACCTCATCAACTCCCCTGCAGGTATATGTATAAGGGATTACTAACATTACTGGGTGCACTGGCAAGATATGGTTGCCCTATTGTGACAATGACACTGATTTTAAGTCGTGGTCCGATAAAGACTAACTCACAGGCTGTATCACTTTGTGTGTATCATTGACTTTTAAGCCACTTCGCATTCGTGGTACCAATGTAGCGATGGATCAACATATATTCTGTTCGCTATCACAAAGCTGATATTATTGCATTTTATTTAAATGCATATTTCTAATGCATATCTTGTGCATTCACAGATTTGAAAAGGAGAACTTGTCCATGAAAAGCTGGCTTGACAAATGTGAGTCTGTTTGCTGTTCAGACAATGAACTGCTCTCTGCAGACAAAGTAAAACTAAGGAATGAACGACAAAATGTGCAGGTAATAGATTTGATTATTCATTGCTTGTTTCTTACTTGTCAATTACGGGTCTTTCATCTGGTTTGCAATTTTCAATTATTTTCACATCATGTAGACTGTTTTGTTTTTTCTTGAATGTGTTTCTTTGAGGTCTTATTTTTATTTTATTTTTTTGCATCCTTTATTTGTCTACACAGGAAATGCAAAGGGAGACACCATCCTACGAGGCCCTCCTCCAGGGTCTCGTAAATCTTGCACAATGTCTGTATCCTTCTGCATCTGAAGCTCGCATCAAAGAGCTCAGTGATGATCTCGCACAACTGCAGGAGAGATGCACTTCACTGAAGAACAGCATGTCACACAGGCAATGCTCATGTTTTACATTCCATGCAGATGCAAATGGATTCCAAGACGACAATTTCATTCTTAATCCAATTTGACTTCCACCTCTATTTTAGGCTTCAGCAGCTGGACTGTCAACTGTCACAGCTGGAGCTTTTTGACCAAGCACTTCTGACATTGACCCACAAGAGTGAAAACTTCCTGTCTGGCTTGAGAAGCACTTTCCAAGTTGATATTGCTGATCTTGAGACTGCCGTTTCTAAAGTCAAGGTGAGAAATCAATGATTCGACACAAACAATGATGTCCTTTATGGACTTAACCCATGCATATTAGAGCAGTTACAGTAAGTATGTTGGCTGTTTTCTGCTGGTGCTAATTAAATTGTCCTATTCCAGGAGCACGAGTCACAGCTACAGACTTATGCATCACTGAAAGAGGCTCTCGAGCAAAGAGAGCTCTCCATGCTTTGCTGCTGTACTCCAGAGGCACAACAGCAGCTTCAGGGCTGGAGAGAGGATTGCCTCCAACCCTTAAATGAATCTCAACGTCTACTGCTCCTCCGTAAAGAGTGCCTGACCAAGTTAAAGACTTTCCTGGAGAAGAATAAAGTGGCAGCAAGGTCGATTTGCCGCCTTCATGAGGCTGTAGAGGGCAGGGGCAGTTGGGATCGATCCAAAGCAGAGGAGCTGCATCGTGGTATAGGAGACATTGCTAAAGATGTGGCTCAGCTGGAGGCTGAGGCTGTGGGGCTTGATGGTCAGCTGAGCAAGGCGCATCTTCACCTGTGTGGTGTAGAGTGGCAGGGCTCCAAAGATGTGAGCCATCCTCAGGGAAGAACATCTTGCAGGGGACAGGCGGTGGCCCTCATGCTGACTCTGGAGGAGGTACAGAGGGATGTGGGATGGAGGCAGTGTGAAGCAGATGCTCTGGGGGCTCTGTGGAGCTCCTTCAGGGGGAGGCGGGAGGAGGTGATGAAGAACTTGAAGAAACTGGAGGATGAAACAAAGCAAAAGGGGACCCAAGAGAGTTCTGTACAGGCCTTTCAAAACAGGTATGTACAAGGAAATCACTTCCAAGTAACCAAATACTTTGTATTATGATTGTTTTTTTGTATGCCCCTTCTATTTATCTCGTTTTTTTTAATGAATTTTACATTTGACTATCTTTATGTTTTTATACTTTTATAATAAATGTAACCATAGCACCATGGGCTTTGAGAAACGAAATTTCTACTAAATTTCTACCTACTAAACTACAAACTGTGAAATGAAACAACCCCTTTTAGTTTTGGTGTGCTAACTACATCTTATGTCAGGTTCAGGCTCATTAGAATAATCCACCTAACATCCTGCAGTTGTTGCGGTTGGCATCTTAAACCCAAGGAACCCTGACTGAGTTAATTTGACGAAGACTTTTGAAGGATAGTAGTTTTTTTACTACTTAACTACAGTTTGGCAGCATTGTTACTGTCGTGAGACTATCTGGACTATATCTGATTTTGGAGACTTTTTGGTTGTTGATTGCTGCTATGTTTTTGAAGTTTTTCCTGTGTGTGTTTATTGTGTGTCAGTTACTCCTAAACCAACTTTGTTGTTCTCAAATTAAACTCTTCCATTCTGTAAGCTTGTAATTCAGAGATTAACTATTGGCCAAACTGTTTAAGAGGATACAAAAAGACAAATTAAACCAAACTGTACGACAGATTGAGAAATCCATTTGGTCTCCTGAAAAATCAGCTATGTTAACATGTACTAAGAAGCGAAACAACAATTTGTTTTCATCTACATCTCTTTCTCCCAGGCTTCGTTTTTTCATCCAGCTGGAAGATGAGCTCCAGTCTCTACACCACTCAAAACAGTGGTTGGAGGAGAAGGGAAGCCAGCTGGCTCAGAGAGACAATGAGCTGGCTGGGGAGGCTCTCAGAGAGGTGGCTCTGGTGAAGACCACCTGGGAGAACATCAAGACTGTGATTACCAATGGGTGAGTGTTAGGAGAGAAAGGGAGGAATTTTCTTAATAAAGCGCTATAAAAACTAAAGAAGTTGAGTTTGGGGCAAAATATGTAATTTCCAAAAATAAAATACTCGTACTCGTACTCGTCGTCTTCTGCTTATCCGGGTCCGGGTCGCGGGGGCAGCAGCTTCAGGAGGGAAGCCCAGACAGCCCTCGCCCCAGCCACTTCCACCAGCTCCGCCGGAGGGACCACCAGCCTTTCCCAGGCCAGGCGAGAGATATAATCCCTCCACCTGCTCCTGGGTCGGCCACTAGGCCTCCTCCCGGTGGGACATGTCTGGAACACCTCTAATGGGAGGGGTCCAGAAGGCATCCCGACCAGATGCCCAAGCCACCTCAGCTGGCTCCTCTCGACGTGGAGGAGTAGTGGCTCTACTCCTAGCGCCTCCCGGATGTCCGAGCTCCCCACCCTATCTCTAAGGCTGAGCCCGGCCACCCTGTGGAGGAAACTCATTTCGACCACTGGTATTCGCGATCTTGTTCATTCAGTCATTACCCAAAGTTCATGACCATAGGTGAGGGTTGGAATGTAGATCGACTGGTGAATTGAGAGCTTCGCCTTTCGGCTCAGCTCTTTCTTCACCACGACAGATCGGTTAAGCCCGCATCACTACTGGCGCCGCTCCGATCCGCCTGTCAACCTCCCGCTCCATCCGTCCCTCATTAGTGAAGATCCCAAGATACTTGAACTCCTCCACTTGAGGCAGGACCTACTCTCCAACCCGGAGAAGGCAATCTACCCTTTTCCGACTGAGGACCATGGCCTCGGACTTGGAGGTGCTGATTTGCATCCCAGCCGCTTCACACTCGGCCGCGAACCGCCCCAGCTGGAGGTCTCGGCTCGATGAGGCTAGAAGGACCACATCATCTGCAAAAAGCAAAGACGAGATCCTCTGCTCACCGAACTCGACACCCTCCACCCCGCGGCTGCGCCTAGAAATTCTGTCCATAAAGGTTATGAACAGAACTGGTGACAAAGGGCAGCCCTGGCGGAGTCCAAACCTCACTGGGAACAAGTCCAACTTACAGCCCTTAGCAAGGGACCACTCACCCCATACTCCCGGAACACCCCCCACAGGATGCCCTGGGTACACGGTTGTAAGCCTTCTCCAGGTCTACAACACACATGTGGACTGGTTGGGAAGACTCCCACTTCCGGTATGTGTGATGGTGAGGCCGACTATATCTAGTCGTTAGCGCTCAACCTCCCCCACAAGCCCCAGCTCCTTCCCCGCAGGAGGGGTGACCTTCCATGTTCCGAGAACCAGTTTCCATAACAGGGAATCAGACTGCCAAGGCCCCCGCCTTGGTCTGCCGTCCAATCCACATTGCACATTGCATCCATGGGTGTAGGCCCGGGTGAGCCCCAACCCCAGGCCTGGCTCCAGGGTGGGGCCCTGGTGTCCATCCGGGTCGGGTACACGTGTCGAAATAATGAAATGATAGAGTTTGAAGTTTGTTTTCTTTTTCCTCTTGTAGTCAGGAACAAAGCAGAGGTGTGGTTGCTCTTCTACGTCATTTCCAACACCTGAAGTTGATCCTCAGCACAGCTGCAGAAAATGCAAAGGCTGTTGTTCACAACCTGCCCGATCATAACCATAATGCTCAGGAGGCCAGAAGGTCTTTCACACGGGTGAGCTCTTTTAGTATTTTTCAGGGTGTTTCCAAATCTAGGATGTAAACTTGGATTTGTAGGTATCTATCCATCTTTTCCATATTACTCGAATAACGCCAAACTACTTGGATGCTGTTCCTGTGAAAACAAGCTTTATTCATATGTTCACCTTTTCGTGAGCAAAGAAAAAGGTCTGTTTTCATCTGTTTCAACCTCAACCCGCAAAGGAAAATTCTTTAATTCTTTGATTTGTCCAAAAACTAGGCAATTTGTTCAAAAGCATTATTTCTGCAGGTCCTGTTTTACATCTATTATACTGTGATGGGTGTGAGCTTAGATACCTGCCAGAAAGAAACTTCAACTAACTCGCTCTTACTCCCTCTATATAGCATCTGTTGACATGTTTTATCCATGTCCCTCTAGCATGAAACACTCCAGGCTGAGCTGAGAGAAAAACAGGAGGACATGGACCAGCTCATCAGCACGGCGGAGGACCTGCAGAGAGAGCTGGAGAAGGTTCCCAACTCTGATACTTGCTTCATCCAGAAAGACATGCAGACATTAAGGGACCAGTGGCTGGAGGTGGGTGGTACTTAGCGACACATAATGTGGCCTTTGATAGCAAAATCAAGAGGCTTTTTCTTCCAAAATACATGGCAGGTATTATTTCAACCTAAGTTATATTTTGTTTAAATCATATTATCCAGTTGTTATGATTGATACAAGTGGTGAATTTTCCAAGAACTGTATAGTTCTGGAACTATGTGATATCTGCAGTAATTATGATGAGCTTTGTGGAGTTGTTTACAGTGACAACAAATTGCGACTTCCACCATCCAGCTCTGCCAAACACTTGCACCTCTCCTCTTTTAATATTTATTTCTGCTTGTTTTTTTTTGCGGGATTTAGTTGGTCACTCAGCTGTCACAAATGAGACAGGGATATAAACAAGTCTAGACACATTATCTGCCTCCCTGTCTCTCTCACTTCTATTCTCCACATCTGTCAAACTAATTAAGTCTCCATTTCCTCCCATCTCCTAGTAAAACATACCATCCCTCGTTACAGGGAGACAAATAGAGAAAACTAAACATAAAGAAGGAAGGAGATCCTGCCTCTCCTGTTGATTGAGCTGCATTCTGTCCTGAACTCAGACAGATTGCTGGCCTCTCTTATTTCAGGTCTCAGAGAGAATACAAATCAATACAGAAAGATTGAGCTACTGTGTGGCCCTATGGGATGACCTCAAGACCATGGAGGAGGACATCAACCAATGGACTGCCACCTCCATCGCTGATCTCACCGACACTATCACCAATCTCAATGACAAGGAGAAGACAGAGGCCCTTCTCACCACCTTTCAGGTCAGATCATGCTGGGCAGTCTGAATGAGACTCTATGAATGATGTTGGATGAGATGGTGTGAATTAACAAATGCCCTGCACTTTGGTCTACAGGCTGAGGTGGAGAAGAGGGAGCACAGGTTGGATGGCCTGCAGGAGAGAGTAGTGGAGCTAAAAGAGCAAGCCAAACTGCAGGAAAGCCCTTTACAAATGCAGGTGAGCGTGAATGCTAAAATGGTTATGCAAAATAATATTCTTCAGTAGTCATTGCTGATCAAACACTACGGAATTATAGTGAAATGAATAAATTGTTTAGTACCACTTTTGCATCACCCATCTGAATTACCTTTGGATCACAACTTTACATTTTATGGTTCATAACAAAATTTACAGACATAAAGTATAAAAAAAAATAGATGGGTATACGTGGTGAGAATCATTCTCACTCAGTGTACTGAACACCTGCTCTTCCACAACGTAATGGATCACTTCACTACAAAACACTTAACAGAGCTAGAAGCTAGCTAGGAATTTTCTTTGCAGATATACATAATAGCAGAAGAGAAAAGACCAGCAAAGAGATCTGCACAGGAAGCGAAGGAGGAAAAGAAGAAGAGATCCTTATCTGCTGCTGGTTTATAAGACACCATTTTCAAATGTGGCACAAAAATCAACTTAGGCTTAAGAGTGAACTGATAAGATTTTGGTGGTCAAAGGTTAAGGTCATTGTGACCTCACATGTTTTTGGCCACAACACAAAAATCAAATTTAAAAGTTTCTCATACCATTACAACATTACACACACACACACACACACACACACGCACGCACAAACGCACGCACACACACACAAGCGCATGCACACACACAC
>CAAKHG010019677.1:0-22744 GCA_901007715.1 Dactylopterus volitans
CGTGCCTGTGTGTGTGCGGGGGGGGCGTGTGTGTGTGTGTGTCTGTGTTGTGGGAGTAGAGGACTGGGGTCGGGGGGTGTATGAGGGCAGAAGAGAGGAGATGGAGGGAAGGGAGAGGAGAGGAGACGAAAGTAGAAAATGACAGGTTGATGCAACACACTTCACATGACACACACATGCGGACACACACGCACGCACACCCTCTATGACACACATGCACGCACACCCTCTATGATGCGTATTGAACTCCGTATTGATTACCTAGCACGGCGATCAATCAGAATTTTGTGCATGTGTGTGTGCACGCGTGCACGTGAGTGTCACAGTGTGACATCTGCTGGACAGCAGAATAATTGATATATTCTACGAAAAAAAAATGGGTGGCAGAAGGAGGAAGGTGATGCGTAGGTAAAGACAGAGAAAAGAGAAGATGATGGTTATTGTTATTGGGAGGGTAATTCGTACTGGCTTATACTGACGGGTGTCCCTAATATTTTGTCACTCTTGCGCATATGAGTGGATTGACCAAATTATTATGGACACCTCTGAGTATAACTAATGCAAACAAGGAAGCGTGCACGTCCAAAAGAGAAGATTGGGTGCTGGAAAACAAAGTAAAAAAATGAAAGAATAAGAAAAAGAAAAAGTCTGCACACCAAAAAAGCTCAAATGCGAATAAGATTTAATTAAATCACTTCGTGGGTGACGTTTTGGGCATGAGGCCCTTCCTCAGGAAAAAGGCAAAGGTCTTGTGCCCGAAACGTCACCCACAAAGTGATTTAATTAAATTTTTTCCACATTGGAGCTTTTTTTTTCGTTTGCAGACTTTTTCTTGTGTGCGCAGTATAACCCATTATAATTCAGAAGCATTAAAAATTACAGTCCCAAAACAAGCAATAAAATATTTCAACACCTTTCTCAAACAAATTCAATGAAAATTCAACATAAAACGCCTCCTAAGGGTAAGAATTTATTGCAGGACTGCTGCATTATATTCCATGGTAAGCAAGCAGTGGTTTAATGTTGTGGCTGACCGGTGTATTCAGTATTTAGAGTGGCTGTGGTTCTGTGATCTGCATGGAAAACACTCAAATAAATCTGCTACTAATGATATTCCACACTTGCAGATGATTCACAATAAAAGCCTCTCAGCGAAGTGAAGAAATTACATCCTGTGAACTGGTAAACGTGTCTTAATGTCAAACAGATGAATCAAGTGTGCAAGAATTGGGAATAACCGCTGCAAATGGAAGCAAAACAGGAAACAGTACAGGTTCTCCTTGAGTAACATAAAATAAAATAAAATAAAAAAAAAAAAAAAACAAAGCAGAAAAGAGTGGTAATTGGAGGGAAGAGGGGAAACGTCTAGTCTTCTTTTTGTGGCAGAGGGCGTGTGCACTCCGGTCAGAACAGCCCATCTTCCAGAGCAGACCAGTCAATACATAGGCCTGTCATTGTTTTTCCTAAACTGCTTAGAGAGAGCAAGTGTAAAGCCTGCAGAGCCCGAGACCCCGGGGAAATATGGCCCTGTCGCATGACACACACACGCAAACACACACACGCGCGCACACACACGCGCGCGCACACACGGGAATAGATTTGCACTTGCAGTTAAGAGCACGAATGCACAGGCACACAATGCGCAAAAAATGCAAGAATAGAATTGACAATAGCCCATACACATGCAGGCACACACACACACACACACACACACACACACACACACACACACACACACACACACACACACGTCTCCCGAGGAATAGGAGAAGGAGACGATAGGAAACTGAGAGACAAAGAGAAAATCTAATCTGCCTCGTCCTGCTCTTCCTTGCATTTGACTGCATTACACTCAAATTGTGTGCATGTGAGTTTGTGTAATATTGATGCTGCTGATGGTTGTTTTTTCGAGCACTATTGTCACTTTGTGTGTGTGTGTGTGTGTGTGTGTGTGCATCAAACTTGGTCATCTGAGTAACAGAGGCATTAAGGTACTTGTTTGCTTGTGCCATCTGGCCTGAGCTCTGCTGGTGAAAACGAAACACAAAACTCTCTGATCTCAAAACATCATCTAAAACTGAAATGCGCACGATCTGACTTCACCCAGGCCACCCACACATGTAGTGCTTAGCGTTAGGCGATGACCTTTCTTGTGGGCGGAGTCAGCTGGATCGCAAAATAACTTTTCCTCAGTTACTTGACAGCACAGAAATGTTCAGAAACGGTGGGGTGAAAATAGCTTGAAATGTTGTTGCCAATTTTTCGAGAGACATAAGAAGAGGGAGCACGGCTGTTGGAAAAGTACTCTGCATGTGTGTGTGCGCGCGCGTGTGTGTGTGTCTTTATGTACGTGTGTATGTGAGCGTGCATGAATATGAATTGGTATTATGTGTATGAGTGCCAGTGAGTGCTATCTGCATGTATCAATAAGTCTCTGACAGAATGTTTTGTGTCAAATGTGTGTGTGTGTGGGGGTAACTGGAGCTGTCCAAATGGCTGGGGTGCGTGCGTGTGTGCGTGCGTGTGCATGTGCGTGCGTGTGTGTGCATGTGCGCGCGTATTTGCCCCATCTCTGCTGCTGTTTTTAACACCAAATGAAAAATCACCTAAGTCGCCTTGTGGTCTTCTTTGGGTTCAGTTTATTTATAGCACAGAGTTGACACTCTTCCAACAGAGACAGCATCAATGCGCGTGTGTGTGTGTGTGTGTGTGTGTGTGTGTGTGTGTGTGTGTGTGTGTGTGTGTGCGCGCCTGTGTGTCTCGGACGAGCAGATGGGCTGTCTTAGCCCTCTTCCTCTGCTCTTTGGCTTGTCTTTAGCCCCACCCATCCAGGACAGGATGCTGCCTCGGGAGCGGATCAAAAATAAACGCACCCCCTGCCCCTTACATCCCGCTGACACGTATTCCCTGCTCCATCCCACAATTCCATTTGTCTCCATGTGCCTTTGTCTCCTTGTCTTGTCCACATTCCTCTGTCTCGCGTCCTTAACCGTTAACATATTTATCTTTAAATTATCCAACCAGAGCTTCCTCGAACCCTTCCACCCCCTTTCTCTTCAGCCAAGTCACGACAACCTACGCTTTTTTGACCTCTCTGACCGTGTCCTGTTAGGACTGCTCCCCCCCCTTTCTTTCTCCCACGGGGACTTCCCCTCTCCTGTTGCTCCTGGCCCAAACAGCAACGTCTGGACCAGTAAATACTACCCAAAATACACTCACAGCATGAAGGGCACACACACACGAGCACACCACTGAAGATCAAATACACATGGATCTTCACCAGCAAAGGTGAGAACTCGCTGTTGGAAGTTGTTACGCAGAGTAGGAAGTGACCTCACTTCCAGCGCAAATAGCCTATCATTCCTGAACACCACATGACACATTTGAGTCACACCAGTATGAAGAGGAACCAACACACACACACGCAAAGGGAGAGAGAGGAATGTGTTCCATGTACCAATGAAGCTGAGTGCCAGATGAGGACTGGAGCCTGCAGACATGGGTGACACGCACGCACGCACGCACGCACGCACGCACGCACGCACGCACACGTGCACACGTGCATGCACGCAGAACAAAGACAGGAAAGCAGGGTTGTGAAAAGTGGTGGACATATATGAAAAATGCATTTAGAACTTACAGATGCACAAAAAAATGCATCCACCACACACGTTAGCTCATGATGCAGCAGAGCACGCTGGTCTTTCCATGTCACTTTCATATTATTGCACATGTTCAATTATCTGCAGATCTGCGGAGATACTGCAGAGGGGTCACACAATTTTGGGTTGATTCGACATTTTTTTTTAATCACCTCCCCTCCCCCCAAAATTTTTTCCACAAATTTAAATGTCTTAAATACACATTAACATGAATCCACCACATTGTGGCAAGCAGATACATGGAGGTAGAAGACGTCTTCCAGTCAGCAAAACACAGGTGGTTCATACACACCTGTCCCTCCAACGACGAGGACCCGCCCCAACTGCTGCTGTGCCAATCTCGAGGCTGTATATAACACTCTGGCTCTGTCAGGTTCCCGGAATTGGCCAAGAGCAGCCCATTCTTATTATGCTAGCAGCTAGTGTTTATGTTTAAGCGCTTGGATCGGAAAAATGGAAAAATGGACCATTTGTAACACGACAAAAAAAAACAAAACAAAACTAAAGCCCAGGAGAGATAGGCCCAATGTTACCCTCCACCTCAGACACCGCAGGTGAAAATGAGAGTGTCGATGTACCTGCTGTAGGCCCCACAGCAGCAAAGGGTAAGCTCGAAAGAGATAATGCATGCCAGTGACACTAACAAGCATCACTCATTTTCGTTTCCACATTTATGTTTAAAATAAAAATGTCAATTTAAATAGCTTTTATGCATGATTACACGCAATTGACACTGTTGATCTTGTCAGGTATCAGATAAGTATGTTTATAAATGCCACTGGCATTAACAGGCCATCACTCATTTTCGTTCCCACATTTATTTTAAAAATGCCAATTTGAATAACATGAATGTATGATTATGATAAAATTGACAGACATTGATGATCTTGACAGGTAAGTTTATAAATGTCAGTGGCATGGTCACCCTACTTACTGTACCTTGCACATGTTAAAAAAAAATGAATTAACCTGTACATTATGTCAATATCTTGGCACTATAGGACTGTTTGAAGATAAAATACAAATGTATACAAAATATATAAGTAGGGGGTCCCCGCTCCATCAGTTCTCTCCATCAGTTTGGGGGTCTTTGGTCAGGAAAATGTTGAAGACCCCTGCTGTAGATGAAATACTGACGAGGCTTCAGCGTTACCTTCTGGCAGTTTACTGTCCATGGATTTGCTTGTACCCCATTCTGAATTTTGTCCTGCTTAAATGTGATTTAATATTTAATAAAAATTTAATGTATTTGTGTGATACATATATACGGACCAGTTCATTCAAAACATAACTTTTGCCTCAAATCAGATCCAAGTCTTCTTTCTATAAAGTTGCTTTCAAAATGACCTTTTACGATGGCCTTTGCGTTGAGTGATGCTATAGCGCACCTATTCGCTTAATGTCAGCTGTCCTGCTGTAAATTTGTTGCCTTGTAAACTCGTCAAACACTATCAAAGTACATTTTTTCACGAATAGACGCTGCATTTTGGTGGACAGGAAATAGCAGTTTGATGAATTTCAGATGGCCCTTGACACTCCTCGAGATAGCACTTCACATGTCTGACACATTGAGGAACACCTTCTTACACCCTTGTACAGAGGTTGCTACTTTAATAGTGGTTTTTAACTGTTCTAATAATGACTAATCACATAGACAAACTGATGACAGTCTGGGTTTGATAGTGAAAAGCTAATTCTGTACAATTCTGGTTGCCAACTCTTGAAATTGAATAAATGAATAACTAAATGTAGCGTGTTTGTCAGTGCCATGTCTGTTTGAGTGTATTTTGGCAGGGCTAACAGAACACTACGTCATGCAGAGTGTGTCCTGTTCAGTGACACATTGCCTCTGTTCATCTGTCTCACACACACACAAGCACACGCACACGCACACACACACACACACACACACACACACACACACACACACACACACACACATACACAAAGCAGATGGGAGACGCCGCACATCATCTCAGTTTTACATCTTTACCGCCTCTTCGTACCTGGTGTTTCTCCAGAAGCAGCCGGGCCACCGGGACGTGTCCGTTCCTCAGGGCGTCCATGAAGGGAGTGACTCCACAGCTGTCCCTGCTGTCCGGGCTGTAGCCACAGCTGGGGGGACACAGAGGGGCTGGGTGAAAGCGCGCCACACTGAGCTGCTCTCTCTCAAAGATGCAGAGGGAAATCACCCTGAATGCCAAAATCATAACAAGAAAAACCCGAGAAAAAGTGGGCCATCTGGTATCGCTCATCTTACAAGTGCCACAAAATCAGGTCAGCAGGAGATGTTGAGTCATTGTCTCGAAGGCTTGTAAGATACTACTGATGATTAAAAAGGCATCAAAACAGTGTTGCATTCAGGAACATCTCTGCTGCCGGGATGAGTCACTCGGGTCATCTGGGACAGATTTGTCTTTTGTCTCCTGGAGTCACAACTCGGCGGGGAGAGCTCAGTTTCCTTCATTTACACCAGCAACAAGAAGCAACGGCGGCCTCTACTGGCAGAAGGGGGAGCTCCATGATTGTTCAAGCTTATAAACGGTGTGTGGAGAGGCAGCACTTTTGTAACATTGTTTTGAGGGGGGAAGAAATGCTGAAATGCTGCCTGGTAAAAAAAAATACATACATATATATCATCAAATGTGATCAGCGGAAATGATTAAATTACTTTTTTCCCCAAGCAAATGAACTTAATCATGCAGAAATTACTGACAGATCATCTGAGAATTTCTGATAAATTGCAGCAAAAGCAGCAAGAAAATTAAAAAAAAAAGATATTCACAAAAACATGATCTGAAAATTGGGGACAAAATATTGTGTGATTGTCCTCGATCCCTAATAGTGTTACATGTTGCTCTGTTTTAAAGTGGTAATTTACATTTCATTTCTGCTTAGTGTAGTTTCTATTGATTTTTTTTCTTTGATTTGTTTAGATATTATTAATATTGGGTCCATTCCTATTTTTTTGTAATATTGTGTAATATTATTTGTTATATTTTGGTATTTATATGGTTATATTTATACTGGCATGAAGCAACTGTTACAATACAATTTCCACCAGCATTGATAAAGATTCTCTGATTATGATTATCATATATTATTTGTATAGATTTTAAAATATGTTATTTAAAAATGACAAGAAAACGATATTTGGAATGATTAAAATGATGTATTTGAAGGTCAGTTCGGTCATTCTGTGTGATGAATTTAAAAATCTTTCTTAAGCTTGCAAATAAAAGTAAAAAACGGAACGAATCCCCGTTTTGCAGAGGCTCTGACAGTCTGTGAAGGACTCCTGGGGTTCCACGGACCCTACTTTGAATTTAGAGCTTGTGACTGTGAGGAGAACTCGTGACTCCAGGGATGAAAAGTGAAGGAAATTGTGTTTCCGACTGAACACATGATGCCTGTTCCGGGCGAAGCATTCCCAGACGGACTTTCTGCATACCTCTCCAGCAGGACGCGGACCACTTCCTCGCAGCCGTGCATCGCTGGATGGACGAGCAGACAGGACGTGAGTCAGGGCAACCACATGTAGTTTAATTTGACCGCAGAGGCCTGGGGCCTGAGAAAGACTCGCCTGCCGTGTGCAGCGGCGTCCTGCGCGTCTTGCTCTCCGTCCTCCAGGCGTCCGGCGCCACGAGGAGCAGATGCCGCACCACCCGGGGGTCGCCCTCCCTGCAGGCGATGTGGAAGGAGCTCCAGCCGTCCTTGTTTGTCAGCAGAGGGTCAGCGGCGTGACGCAGCAGCTCCTGGATCACGTCGAGGTTCCTGCGAGTGCAAGCCATCATCAGAGGGGTCCTGAGAGAGAGAAGAGGCGACACTGTCACCTGCGAGCCACGGAACATCTACTGGCGGCCACTCTCGGCTGTTCAGCTATGTAGAACAAAAAATATGAAAACGAGTTGCTTTTGGACAGGTGCTTTACATTTTTGAATGATTCTGGGATCCCACAACTCAGCAGCCGTCTGAGCATGATGTACTGTATGTAACCATTATGTCATGAGGCACGACCATGCTGCCGTTTGGCTCCAACAACAAATCAGGTAGCAGTTAACATCCATGTCTGTCCATAAAATATATGCAGTCAAGACTTTCAAACTGTGTTAAATGTATTAGGAGTAGAAACCCCCCCCCCCAAAAAAAACACCAAATAAACAAATAAAAATAATGATAAAATACAATTAATAAAATTAAAAAAAAACATCCATGTGTTTTCCATAATATATGTAGTGAATAATTTGAATGCATTGTATTAAATATTAAGAGTGGAAAATGTCCAAAACATTACAAAAATTAAAAAATATATTTTTTAAATAATAAAATATCCATGTCTGTCCATAATATATGTAATTAAGACTTTGAATGAATGTTTTTTTGAATGTGTTAAGAATAGAAAAATGTAAATAAATAAATAAATAAATGAGTAAAAAAAGATTAAAATAAACAACATAAATAAGAAACAAAATTTAGAAATAAAAAACATCTTTCCATAATAAATGTAGCAGAGACCTTGAATGAACTGTAGTAAATGTACTAAGGGTGGAATATGTCCAAAACAGCATGGAAATAAAAACAAAAGTCCATCTCTTTCCATAACATACTTGGTGAAGACTTTGAATGAATTGTATAAAATGTGCTAAGAGTAGAAAAATGTCAAATAGACAAATAAATAAAACCATCTATGTCTGCCCATAAAAACAATCATTAAAATATGTCAACACCTCTGAAACAGATTCAATAAAAACATAATTTAAATAAACCTCCGGAGGGAGAAATTCATTGCAGAGCTGTTGCATTATAATAGTGGTCGGAATGTCATTACTGCTCAGTGCACATTCGAATAGGATATTAACTTCCAGAGCGTGAGATAAAAAGTTCGAGCTATTTAATTAAGTAAACGTTGTTTGACAGCTTTCTGGTCAAAGAGAGAAAAGAGTTGCCTCCTTCGAGCCGGATTCGAACCAGCGACCTAAGGATTTCAGCTTGGAGCCGCTACAGTCCTCCGCTCTACCAACTGAGCTATCGAAGGGAGCTGACGGTTGACGCCGGTCAGTGCGCTCTTAAAGCCGACAGAGGGAGCTGCCACGGCCGCGCGCTTCACGCGTCTTCCTGCGGCGCTCTGACTCACCAGTCCGCCTTCTTCAAACTATCCACCGCGGCTCCCTCCCGCAGCAGGAAGCTCACACACGCCAGGTGGCCCATGGACGCGGCTTCATGCAGCGGCCGCTTGTAGTCGTTGTTGTACACGTCCACGTCCGCGCCCAGCCGCCTCACCAGGTACTCCGCCACGTCCAGGTGTCCGTGTCTGGCGGCGTAGTGCAGCAGGGTGTCCCCGGAGCGGCCGAAGTGTCCGCCGGCGGCCGCCTGAGCCGCCGCGGGGCCGCCCGAAGCTAACAGTCGCTCCAGAGAGCCACGGCGGCCCTCCTGAGTGGCCCTCAGCAGCCGCTTCTCGCAGGCGTCATCCATACCTGCTCCGCTCATCTATGCCGGCCACTTAACATGCTGCAATCTCTCAATCTAGTCTAATCTAATCTAATCTGAGAGCGCGCACTGCCGCTGCCGCAGGAGTGTTTACCAGCGGCCGCCATACTGTTACGCGGTATTGAAATGGCCAACCATGACCTAACCCTGGGAACATCTCAACCACACACACACACACACACACACACACACACACACACGCTACTCCAGCCGCCATCGACGTCACTCGGTGTAAGAATATTCGATTATTTGGAATGAAAACTGAATTTAAAAACTACGAATTCTAAATAAATGCATAGTCGGCGTGCTGCTCGTTACATCAATAAACTGGGATTCTTGTCCGTTGGCGCCCATCAGGACTACACACGAAATACAGCGTCATACACCCGCGTTGTTAAATCTTTATGGCCCCGTGCAATTATTATTATAGTTTTAACGATACAATGAGCGTCCACAGGCCGAACTCATCTCGTTAACTTGGCCTCACTAAGTTTTTTTTTTTTTCCAGGAGGGATAAACTTTAGACGTCCGTACGAGCAGAGCGGCGCCATGTGGAATTATGGGAAATGTAGTTTTTTTGAACGACGCGAGAGTTCGTTGTAACGTGTTTGTAAACTGATAATTGGGCGCGGGACGTCGGTTTTTTGCGTGTTTTTCCTGACGTCAGCCGAATGACCGCATCTCCAGTCGTCACGTCACGTCCCTCCGCTCGCTGCAGCCCCCGGGGTGAGGCAGAGGGAGCGCGGCTGGACATCGCTCCCGCCCGCGTCTGGTGTCGGCTGCATTTAACCTGCTTTCCATGAATCGGGGGCGAGCGGATCCGGTTTTCTGGCCGCGGGACAGCGAAGCATCAGCGGGCCGGTGAACACACACACGGTGACTCACATCTGGAGGCAGAGAGGAGGGGAGGAAACTGCGGGTCTCGGTCCTCAGAGGTTACACAACATGGACCATGAAGACCAGGACCCACGCTGACCAGCACCCTCCGGTGAGTCTGACATTATCGCGCACATTTGCGCACATTTGCGTGACAAACTGGCGCAGAGCGCGCGCGCTGCTCACCTCTTCCACGCATGCTTCAGTGCAGGCGAGGGAACTTTGTGTGCTGCTACACTGAAAGAAATGTCACAGCATGTTGAGGGGAGAAGGGGGGAGAGGAAAAAAACGTTTTCAAATTAAATAAGCAGTGATGAAACATTAATAAATGCACAATGTGTGAACTCGTCGTGTGTCGGTTCAGTGATTTGATGCGTGCGGATTCTACGCAGGACCCCTCCCGGGTTTTTCCATTTGTTCTCCGGGACCGACCCTGCCGTGATTGTTCTTTAAAAGTTTGCCTCTAAACTTTGACATTTCCCCTTCAAGGAATTTACGATGAGTATTTTTTTTTTTTGAAAATATGAATCAAACGTTGCAATCATTTCAGTTGCGTCTTGAAGGTTATCAGGGCGAATACTTGTCTTAAAGGGGTGAAGCAACTTTTTGCAGTGTTCATACAGGATGCCCATATAGCTACTTTTTAATGTTTTGTTTTAGTTTTTTGTTTTTGCTAATTGGCGGACAAAAACATCTTGGATTAATTTTTCCTGCCTTTTCACAAGTTATTTTTATGCCTATTTGCTAATCACCCTTTTTACTCACTGAAAATCAACAAGTATATCAGTTAAAGAATACAACAAAGTGGAAAGAACACAACAAAGTTGCCAAGAAACTGGCCAAAAAACAAAAAAAAACATATATATGTATATCTCAGAAAAAAAATACTGTGTATTTAAATGCCTGCTCTGATGTGTCCGCTCTCATATGTGGACGTCTGTGCTTCACAAATCTTTCTCAAGCATCTAAACAAAAGTGGAATAATAAACTGTTCCTCTTTTTGGGGGAAAGACCCCCAGCCGGAGCCCCAGGGAGCCCCGGGGGTCCCAGATGTTACTTTTAAAAGATAAACGCCTGTCTTGGAAAAAAAAGGAAAAAACGTCAAAGGAGGACTGACAACCTCATATGTTGTCTCTCTATAAAATGCCTGATTTTAATGATAAGTTGTGCAAAACTGCAAAAGCTTTAACATGATTTTAATGTGATTATGAACACATTAAGACACAATGGACCATTGTAGGTCCGATTGTTCGAATGCTGGACGGTTGTAGGTCCGATTGTTCGAATGCTGGACGGTTGTAGGCGCGATTGTTCGAATGCTGGACGGTTGTAGGCGCGGTTGTTCGAATGCTGGACGGTTGTAGGCGCGATTGTTCGAATGCTGGACGGTTGTAGGTCCGATTGTTCGAATGCTGGACGGTTGTAGGCGCGGTTGTTCGAATGCTGGACGGTTGTAGGTCTGATTGTTCGAATGCTGGCTGCAGACAGTGTGCTGGGCACGTCTGCTATCTGGAAGGAGGCTATCTGGGTATCTGAGGCTGATCAGTTCCAGATGTTCTGCGCTGCTCCTAAACAAAGACAAACAAACCACGTACACATGCATGACACACACACACACACACACACACACACACACACACACACACACACACACACACACACACACACAGCGCAGGTCCCAGTTCAGCTGACTGCTTAAGTTACACTGAGTTGGCAGGATTTCTGCCAGCGCCTCGATGCTTTGAGTCGAATTCACTTGTGCGTCACCACGTGACAGTGACGTAATGAGCGTGGTGAAACCTGCTGTTGGTCCTCCCCGAGGCTCCAGATTGTGATGAGGAGATGAATCCAAGGGGGAGTTTCTGGGGTTTTTTTTCAAGATTTGAGACAGCTGAGTTGCTTGAAAGCATAAAAGTTTTCAAGGCTGAGCAGGCGAGTCATTTTGGAGATGAAGCGTTGGCATCGGGGAGGAAGGAAGCGGTGGAACGTTCGGAGGAAGTAGATCCACATGTGTCTGCAGGGAGTCGGCTGCAGTGGAGACAGCTGCAGACGTCAGTGGACGCAAAATAAAGAGAAACAGAGACACCGGTGGCACGAACGCCGTCTGCATCCTGTTCTAACGCTGAAACCGGTCTCACCTCGCAACCCTGATTCAAATAAAGTTGGGACTCTGTCTTAAGATTCTATCTTTTATTGATGTTAGCGATAAAACACAGATTCTCTTCAAGTTTACATTTGGAGACATTATTCCAAAATTGCTGCACTAATTCCCTGCACAAGCTCCTCCCCATCTTCACTGGGAAAGACGGCGCCTCCCTGGGATGCTCTCTTCATGCCCAGTTGGGTTCCTCTTGCCTGCTAACCCGATTAACTGTGAAATGTTCCAGCGGGTGTTTGATTTCACGGCGTTTTCAGTCTCTCTCGTCGGTGGTCCCAACTTTTTTGAAAAGTGTTGCTTGCACCGGATTGAATAAGAAAAAAAAAGTACATCTTTGCCTCAACATTTGAAACTTGAGTCCAAATGTGTGTTTAGCCTGTATTGTTTATTATTCATTTGGGTTGCGCAGGTTCTCATTGGTGGTAAATGGGCGTTTTACCGTTTGAGCTGTTCGTCATGTAAGGAGGATATATTCTACAGACCGACTTGTTCGATCATGTGATTCTAAGTTAATAAATGTCAATAAAACAAAACTGGACTCACTACAGTGCCAACTTAAGTTACATATGAGGTTTCAGTGGCCCAATTTTTTTGGGTTGTAGAGGAAAAGTGCTTTCGGAATAATGATTACCAAGAATTATGAGGATGTCTCCAACGCTGCTGGAGCAACAATGGAAGCTCGTAATAATTTAAGAAAGAAGGTTCAGAGAGTTTGTCGTCTTTTTAGCCTGTTTTTAGCGAATCTTATCAGAAGAGTAAAGCCAGCCGTGAGTCGATGAGCCGCTTCCTGTGTCTGTAGCACTCGCGGTCAAGTGCTACCTAAGTAGCCAAACATGACGCACACACCATTAAATTGTGGCTGATTTTGAATTTTACGTAACTGCCACTCCTCCTGTTCATTCAACTATAACTGAGCAATCAAACGTCAGACTGGCTTTATCAAAAGCTAGCTAACGGTAGCAGGGGCCACCCCGCTAGCCTGAGCATCAGGTGGACGGGGCCCGGTTTTGTCGTTTAGCTAACGTCATTGCGCACGTCACACTTTTTCCTCTTAAGCAGCTACAAAAGAATCAAAGAGTGTTTTTTTCTGCTTCTTTATCTTCAGGAGTAAACATTAGCTGGCTATAAATTGAGATGTGGCTAACTGCAATAATTTTGTTAATTACCGTGCCGCTCAAAGGCTAGCGGCAGCTAGCAGTAGTATCCGGTGGCTACCTTTAACATTTTTAGCTAGCTGTAAATTGAGATGTGGCTAAGTGCAATAATTTTGTTAATTTACTGTGCCACTCAAAGGCTAGCGGCAGCTAGCAGTAGCTACCGTTGGCTACCTTTAACATTTTTAGCTAGCTGTAAATTGAGATGTGGCTAAGTGCAATAATTTTGTTAATTTACTGTGCCACTCAAAGGCTAGCGGCAGCTAGCAGTAGCTACCAGTGGCTACCTTTAGGGTGGAACAGACACCGGCGACAGTCACTAGCGCCCATGCGCTCTAACCTCTTTGCGAGTGCGTCCACCCCCCACCGAGCTCCAGTTGTTCCAGTAACCCTGGAGGTGTCTTTGGTTACATGCACAATGGGATCCGGCCATTGTCAGGATTGTTGACAATTGGAAACATATCCTGCTGAGTATAAAATTTCAGTATGTCAAAAGCCATTTTCACATAGCTTTTTAGCGCTGCGTTATGTTGTTGCGTTGTTTGGCAATGAGTCAGCACGAAAACCCGCAGTGTTAAAATGTTTTCTTAAAGGTTTTTTTTTATGATTCATTCGTAATCATGATGACAGATGTTTTCTATCACACTCAGCTGGGGGAACGGACATATCGCTGGAACCTCCAAACATCATCATTAAAAAACTGGACACTTTCTATCTTGTGTTTTTTTCATTTTCCTAAACTCCTCTTGAGTGACTCCCTAACTTTCTGTGTCTAACTGTTTGCAGATGTTGCGGGCAAACATGAAATATGGCTCTTTTGAGAAAAAGTAAGTGGAAATAAATTGTACATTTATTGCAGCTTGTAACATTCATGAGACAAAGAAGACTTTGATAATATCAGCTCTGCTTTGAGTCAATTCTCAATCCTTAATTCTCCAGTGCTGGGTTGGGCAGGACACTACCCACATAGGCACGTGTGTGTGTGTGTGTGCACGTGTGTGTGTGTGTGTGCGTGTGTGTGTGTGCGTGTGTGTGTGTGTGTGCACGTGCGTGTGTGTGTGTGCGCGTGGGGGTTGGGGGAGGCAGGGAGGTATGGGTATGATGGGGAAACCAGATGACAGGCTGCAAGGAGTTAAATTTTATGATCCCATATGGGTTGTGAGGACCAGTTTGTGTTTTATTCTGACAACACCCAGAGCCGGACCTTGACACACACACGCACACACACTTTCACTTCGCTGTTTCACAAAAGCACCTGCAAGTTGGAGGATTTCTCAGGGAACTCTAACATAACTGGTGAAACTTTCAAATGAGTATTTTTTGCATCTTTCTGATGCGGGCGGGAGGAGCTCTGTCAGCGTGTAGCCTGGATGTGGCTCCTGCACCACTGACCCAGGTGATAAAAGAAGCTTTCAAGCGCTTGCAGATTTCTTGGATTTATTCCTCCGCGGGTCTCTGGTCCGTCTGCCAGGCAGCTGGTGGAAACAGCCCACACTCAAAAACAATGAAGCACATGTATATTTTTGCTGCTCCGTGAGATAAATGTTCCGATACAAATCAGCCGACAACTCGTACTCTCTCTTTCCAAAACAGTCCAGCACTTTAAATCTGTCGTTTCAGTTTGGCTAAGATGTGGATAAACAAAATAAAACATGTTAATTGGCGAGCTTTAGTAGTTTTTTTTGTCTTTCGAAAGAGCCTAGATTGCTTTTATTTGCAGTCATTTGTTAAGAAAAAAAAAACCTTAATAGTCTGAAGTTCCAGATTCTAAAATGATTCATTCATCATTAAAGTGGTTTCCTACCAAAGCAACATTATTGGGCTTTGTGATCTTTGGATTGGTGTTTTTATTAATTAAATCATGATATAAATCAAACAAGAACCCCTTCATGAAAAACATGAAATCAAAATTGAAAAAATATGAATCTTTTATAATTTTATTGCCGTCTAAATTCAAACCACAAATCTTGCAGTTAACACTCCCAACATATACATATATTTTTTTCAATCTGAGATTATACAAAAAGTAATTATGCACCAAAACAGTCTTCTCACTTCTCCTTCAGATTGGTCAGCTGGTGATTCCGGTCATAGTCAAAGTCAAACTTGCTTTTACAATACTTAATCATGGTGTAATTTTCAAAAAAGTGGTTGGTTGTATATGATCAAAACTGGCGCCAAAAGGGTTAATTTTAATAATTCCTAATTTAATAAATAAGGAGAACCTTTATTCAAACGTTTTTGTCGTTGTTGTTGTTGTTTTTGATGATTAGATGAACTGATAAGAACATCCCACACAACCCTGCTGATGTGAACTTTGAGGTTTAAGTTGAGGGGTAAGTGAGGAACCACAATCCAGTCTGAGCAGAGCAGGAGACCCTGGAGGAACAGACAGCCTTGCAGATGCTCGTCAGTCATGCTCTTTGAAAACGTTTGAGTCTCTGAACGTGGTTTGGTTTGAGCTCCTGTTGCACGCACTGACAACGTCTCTTGCCACTCCCTCTGTTTTAGTTAATCGGGCTCTCCTGGTGCTGCTGGTGCTGATGGTGTGCCTCCTCCTGCACAGTGAACTGCTCAGAGCCTCCACCCGGCCCAAACTCTCCAGTACATCTAAAGATGGTTCATTTCAAAGCTCAGCTTCATAAGAATTACATTGAGTTTCGTGAAAATGTCTGTATCTTTTTGTCAGCTGATCTTATGAGAAGACAATGAATCGGCTCATATCCTGTGAACTCCGATCAGCCATAACATTATGACCACCTTGCTCAACACTGTATCTGTCCTCCTTTTGCCACCAAAACAGCCCTAATCCACGGAGGCCTGGACTCTACCAGACCTCCGAAGTTGTGCTGTGGTATCTGGCAACAAGCTGTTATGCTGCGTTTGATTGCACTCGGAACTCGGAGAGATCCAACGTCCAAATCGGAAAATAGCAGTAGATCAGCCCTTAAACTCGGGACTCTGACTAGGGAATTCGGGTAGGATCCAAGCAGCCCGAGTCAGTCGGAGATACACGGAAATACGTGGAGGCAAAATAGCGTCGCAAACCTCGAGAGGAAAACAGTCACTTACTCCTAAACTGTTACTGGTACTTGTCGTCTAATTTAGCATTTGTGTTACTAAAAGTTTAGAATGACTTTCCATTCCCACTCTGTTAATTTGTGATTCCAAGTGTCTGTGCGAGCGTTGGAGGGACAGAAAAGCCCAGCAAGGTTACTGAAATGTTTGCATTCAAAATATTGTATTGCTACATAGAATATTGTTTTCCCCATATTTAAATTAAAGTAGCCTATAATGATAATCTGTGGCATGCTCGAAAGACATCCAAACAAACTTCAGCTTCAGTGGTCATAATGTTCTGGCTGATCGGCGAACTGTATGTTCAGAAACTATTGAAAGTAAATCATTGTTCCCTCCTTCATTCTTACTATGAATCGTAGATTATAAATAACATTCCTCTCACTGTCAAAGCCTAAAACTCTGGTCCGGCGGCGCCAGTATATGGCGCCACTCAGAGGAGCTGGCAGTTATGATGTCACACCCCCTTTTTATAGAATCAGATAACAAAACCAAACTGATCAGAAAAAGGAATTGGAACTGTTTGAACTACTTAAAATAGCAAAAATCATCTTTTTGCTGTGATTTATTTAACTTTTTTATTTTTCATTCTGTTTTTTAGTTTGTCCCCAAGATCCATCTACTAAAATGTAGGGGGCAGGATTTATGACCTGTACTGCCGCCAGTCACCAGGGGGCGATACAGCTCTGTGGGCTTCACTTTTGAGGAGCTCTTATGCTGTCTAGCATACACAGAGGAGCCATAAGATTACGACCAGCGCGTGTCCACCATAGAGTATAATACAACACATCAGCCATAAGATTACGACCACTGCGTGTCCACCATAGAGTATAATACAACACATCAGCCATAAGATTACGACCACCGCGTGTCCACCATAGAGTATAATACAACACATCAGCCATAAGATTACGACCAGCGCGTGTCCACCATAGAGTATAATACAACACATCAGCCATAACATTACGACCACCACGTGTCCACCATAGAGTATAATACAACAACCCTGCAATCAGTTCTCCCTTCAGGAGGAGTTTTATGTTGGATTGTGATTGAATGTGTGTGAGAGAGGTGTTGACATGTTTGAATGATTGTTATTGGGACTGTAGTTTGTGACGCTGCTGGACTGTACTGGGTTACAATGGGAGGGGTCCCTAATATTTTGGCACATGTGATGACCGAAATATTAGGGACACCTGTCAGTACAACCCAGTACAGCGGTTTTAATGCTCTGGCTGATCGTGTGTACAGTTTAATGTACTATGTGTCCCGCATACACCATCCTACTACAAGAGGAACTCACTCAAGCCCCACATGTGTATCAGTCCGCAGCTCAAAATGGTTTAGGAGGAAAGTATACTGTTTCCTCCTGTTTGGGTGATAAAAACGACAGCGCCCAGCTGTTGGAGAGCTGTTTCATTAGAAAAGTAGAATCGTGACGTTCAGTAATCATTGTGACATAGCAAAGACGTCAAGTAGCGTTGGGAGGTGGTGTAGTAGAGCAGGCTTCTCTTCCGATTTGGCAGTGAGAACAGTCGTTTTTTTGTTTTTCATGTGACATCATCCACATGTGAGTGAACCTGCACACAAGGTGGCAGAAGCTCCTCAGTAACTCCTCCTCCTCCCAGATCACTGGAAGCACGCCGCCGCTCAAGCTCCGGCGGCCGGGGAGCCGGAGGCGGACGACGTCGTGCCCGTCGTCATCTGCTCGTCGGAGGAGCGCATGGGTGCAACCATGGCGACCATCAACAGCGTGCGCAGCAACACGCGCGCCGCGGTGTTCTTCTACATCGTCACGCTTCGCGATGCAGTCAAACTCACCAGGTTTGGGGACGTTTATGGATCGCGTGAGCCTCCGACGGTGCAAATAGTGAAGCACACGGGATCAGCTGTGTCCTTATTAAGTGTATCTTACTGAAGGGGAGACGCAGGGTTGGTGACTGACTTGAAATAATCTTATGGCGTCATTTTAATGTTCAATCCTTAGTAAATTTAAAAAAGACACTGATAATAAGCAGGGTCCATACTCATTTATGAATTTACCAAATATCTTTGGGGGAAAATGAAGCCAGTTGCTGTGCACATTCATCCTCAAGCCTGCTCTCGCGTTCTCCTGCATCCCCCCCAGGCGCTACATAGAGAAGACCAAGCTGAAGGGCATCAAGTACAAGATCCTGGAGTTCAACCCCATGGTGCTGCGAGGGAAGGTGAAGCCGGACACCACCAGGCCTGATCTGCTACACCCGGTGAAGCCCTGCCTTCGCATACACACGCGCGCACACACGTGCACACACACCAACCAGACATGGTTACACTCATTTCCAGGGGTGACTGTGCAGTCTCAGAGAGGTGACATGACCTTCTTGTTCTGTTTGGCAGCTCAACTTTGTGCGCTTCTACCTGCCCCTGCTGGGCATTGACCACAAGAGAGTCATATACCTGGATGATGATGTCATCGTGCAGGGTACGTATACGGTCGTGTCAGGAGCGAATCTACCAAAGTGCCAAACCACCAGTGTAAAAGGTTTAGAGAGTTGATTTGGCAGACGTAGAATGCAGTGTTTGTTATTATGCTGCCATTCATTTATAATTACTTAACACTAGCAATCGTGGGTTTTTTTGTTTTTTTGGGTTTTTTTTGAGTTCTCTTCATATGGAGCAGATCCTCTTCTGCAGAGCCTGCCATCTTGCACCACCATGTCTCTACGGTAGCCCACAACAGACAAACCAAGAAACTGCAGATTAGGGTTCGAGGGCTGGCTTAGACACCCGGTCCAAAAAAAAAACAAACAAAAAAAACAGGTTTCACAAATGTGAAATGCCACTTCACAATGATGTTAATGTGGTATCTACATCAGTGAAGCTGCTGACGTTCTTAAAGCTAAAATTCAGGTGGTTGCAGGGTGCTACCTCACCACTAGATGCCACTGTTTCCAACGCATAGGGCCTCTGACATGAAATGTTTTTAAAGTGGGACTGCATGAAGAAGACGTATTCCTCTTCCTCTTCTCCAACCCTTTAATAGCTTTTAAACTTTATCAAACCTTGTAAGCCACTGAAATGGCTGGACCAACCCTGCTGCTTTCTAGCTCCAACACCATGGCAACCAGGCTTTGATAGGCTGTATGGCGTCGTGCGCTGTGTGAGGACACGTGGCGCCGCTGTATAGCCTCGTCCTTTCGCCGCTGTGTGACGTCGATTCAGCCGCTCGACAGCTATTGACACGTGATTCGGGTTCCATTCATTCATTCGGGACACAGGGTAAAAGGCAAAGCCAGGCACAGCAACTTCATGGCGATGACACGGTGAACGTGCAACAAAACGATGCGGTGAGGGTGGAGGTTCGTCCTGAGCCAACCTGACCCCGGAGCAAACTGCAACAGACTATTTTCTGCTTTTTATACTCTAAAAATACTGAGCTGTCTTAAGCCGCAGAGCTAATGACGTTCAGATTTAGATCCAGACTACTGATTTAACTTGAAAAGGCAATTCAGTCTGACAGTCCCAGGCACATAAGACGAACACTGCGAGCTCCTGGGCAGCATGCAGGCGTCATGTCAGCCGTGACGCAGCAGAGCAGAGCAGCCGGCACGCGGGCAGCTGCCTATGGGCCAGACACCCAGGTCAGTAGAAGAGCAGGAGACGTCATAATCATGGAAAAGTGATGGAGCAGTGGCAAACATACAAACCCTCAAAGTCCCACAGGTTTAGCGGTTCCAGGTATCCACCTGCTCGGGCTGTCGGGAGCATTCAAAAGCCTTTTAAAGGCCAAGTGGCAGAAGGAATAAGGTCATTTGAGTGTCAGTGGAGGGGCACGATAGCGCCACCCTGAGGGAGTGAAGGAGACTTGATGCGCGAGGACGTGGGCGGATTGAGTGACCAAGTTTTTGACGTTGTGGACCAGCCGTTTCCTCAAGTTCTGGAGTTTCCCTGCGTCGGTGTGTCGTTACAAAAACTCGACATTCTGTATCAAGCTTTCTTTCTTTTTCTTTTTCTTTTTTTTTGCGACGTTAGCTAACATTTTGAGGGCCGGCCACCATCTCAGCGTCACTTGTGTCTCTCTCTACCTGTGGACACGAGCCCGTGTGAGAAAGAAGTGGCGCCCCTTCACAATAAAAGCAGCGCAAATACTAGTACGTGTTTTATAGTTCATGGTCGAGCTGGCGTTGGCTGGACGTGGGCGGTCGGTGGGCCGTTCGAAAGCACTTCATGCTTTTTGCATATAAAGTTGGTTGCTCATCCTCGATATGGAGCAAAGCATACACCTTCTTAATATTTCAGCATCATTGTGAGGATTAACAAGTTCAACATAAAATTAATATGATTGATGTTTTTGCAATGTTTCACTCCACTTCGTATCATTTATACACATACAGTATATGTAAGGAACATCCTTGTCCTTTTCATTGCCAGTAGCAGCTAAACAAAAAAAAAAGATTTACTGCTTTTTACAAACGAAGAAAGGTAATATTTAGCCGAATTACACTGAAGGTATTGTCGGTTAGAGCAGATGTTCAGAGACAGCTGAAACAACATTTTGACCTTCACAGACAACCAGCAGATAAAAGAATATGTTAAAAGCCTTTCTATAAAAGAGCGATAAAAGTTGCATAAAATGTTCGCTTTGAGCTGTTTTCTACCTTATATGCAACCCCGCAGGAATCCAGGTCAGCATTTCAGCATTTTCACACGCATTGTCTATAGCAAATGCTGTTTTTATGAATCCAGAAATGCTGCAGCTTTTAGAATGACTAACTGAAAATGTTTTTCCACTTGCAGTTTTTCTATTCTTTTTCTCTGTTCCTTTTGTCTGTTGCAGGTTGCAGATTAACTAACAAACATTTTTCAATTCTGCAAGATGCAGATTGTAACACTCTGAGCATTCTGACTTTTGAAAGTGAAATATAAATATAGTAGTCTAGTCTGCCCCTCTGAGCCACTCGCAGTTCATCATGGAAACGGTTTCAAATTTCAAGAATTCAGCGAATCATAAACATAAAGGACTGTTTTGCAGGCGACATCAGCGAGCTGTTCGGGATCAAGCTGAAGCCGGATCATGCAGCCGCGTTCGCCACCGACTGTGACCTGCCTTCCACCCACGAGATGGTGCGCAGCATCGGCATGCAGGTGGATTTTTATGTCACGCACCTCCTTTATTTTCGGGAGTGAGACGACAGCAGCTAACAAGCGCGAGCCTACGACTAACGAGTGATTCTACAGCTGACGAGAGCCAGACTGCAACTAACAGGAGTGAGAGCATAACCCACGAAAATGAGACTGCGATCGATGCGGCTGAGCCTACAGCTAACGAGACTGAGCCTACAACTAACGAGAGTGAGATTACAACTAACGCGACTGACCCTGCAACTAACAAGAGTGAGACTACAATTAACAATGAAACTACAGTCAACGATTGGGTGACCACAGCTAACGAGGTTGAGCCAGCAGCCAACGAGAGTGAGCCTACAGCTCACGAGGGTGCGATCACAACTAACGAGAGTGAGACTACAAAGAACATGACTGAGCCCACTTTTAACAAGAGTGAGCCTACAATTGACGAGAGTGAGATTACAACTAACATAACTGAGCCTACAACCAGCAACAGTGAGCCTACAATGAGTGAGAGTCACCCTACAACTAATAGTGAAACTACAATCAACGATGGGGTGACCACAGCTAACGAGGTTGAGCCAGCAGCCAACGAGAGTGAGATTACAACTAACGAGAGTGAGCCTACAGATAATGAAAGTGAGATTACAACAAACGAGAGTGAGATTACAACTAACATAACTGAGTCTATAACCAGCAACAGTGAGCCTACAATGAATGAGAGTCAGCCTACAACTGACGAGAGTGAGACTACAACGAACATGACTGAGCCCACTTTTAACAAGAGTGAGCCTACAGCTACCGAGAGTGAGATTACAACTAACGAGAGTGAGATTACAACTAACGAGAGTGAGATTACAATTAACACGACTCAACCTGCATCTGACGAGAGTGAGACTACAATTAACAATGAAACTACAGTCAACGATGGTGTGACCACAGCTAACGAGGTTGAGCCAGCAGCCAACAAGAGTGAGATTACAACTAACAAGAGTGAGCCTACAGCTAACAAGGGAGAGATTACAACTAACAAGAGTGAGCCTACAGCTAACGAGAGTGAGATTACAGCTAACGAGAGTGAGATTACAATTTACAAGAGTGAGATTACAACTAACATAACTGAGCCTACAACCAGCAACAGTGAGCCTACAATGAATGAGAGTGAGCTTTCAACTAACGAGAGTGAGACTACAACTAAGAGGGAAACTACGATCAACAAT